>CAUZXS010000540.1:0-74558 GCA_963585895.1 Sepioteuthis lessoniana
GAGTGAGTGTGTGTGTGTGTCAGAGATAGAAAGAGAGAGGGTTTTTTTTCTTTATTCGCTGCAGAAGATCGTCAAGTAGCCGCGAGGAAGCTCCTGCATTGAGACGTCGCCTCTCTTTCCTGCTCTTTGCTTGCCTGCAATTTGGTTATCTAAAAATCTAAAACAGTTATGGCTACACTCATCCCGCCCGAACGATACTAAACAAAAATCTTCCAAGTATACAGGTCACTGCCAGGTGTTTCGATCGTAAAAATCATAAATTAGTCATACGAAGACACTTGGACGCGAAAACGTCGTGTGAAATTACGTGCGATACTCTGTCCTCATCAGCCGCCAACCAGGATGATAACACAGTTTCGGTAGCTCAAAGCGGTACTGCCACTCCTGGCGCTAATAAGCAGCTTTTGCCACCGGACAGGGTATTTAAAAGAAATATATATCTATATATACGCCAGATATATAGATATATATTCCTTTTAAATACCCTTAATGCCAAATCCTTATTATACATATATGTTAAATATATATGATTTGGTTTTGTTTGGTTTTATGGCATATCAACAATTGTTGGTTATTTAATGCTACCTCCTGCTTATACAAATATATTAAATATATATGAGTTGGTTTGATTTGGTTTTATGGCATATCAACCATTGTAGGTTATTTGATGCCAAATCCTGTTTAAACATATGTATTAAATATATATAATATGGTTTGGTTTGGTTTTTATGCTATATCAAACATTGTAGGTTATTTAATGCCAAAATCCTCTTTATCTCTCTCTATATATTGAATATATGTGATTTGGTTGGGTTTCGTTTTTGGCATATCAACCATTGTAAGTAAATTAAGGCAAAATACTCTTTATACATACATATATGATTTTGCTTGGTTTCGTTTCAGTGATGGCATATCAGACATTGTAAATTATTTAATGCTAAACCCTCTTTATATCAAATATATGATTTGGCTTGGTTTCGTTTTGTTTCATTTATGGCATATAAACAATTGTATATCATTTAATACTAAACCCTCTTTGTACTTTTATACTAAATATATGATTTGGTTTGGTTTGGTTTTCGTTTCGTTTTGATTATGGCATATCAAACATTGTAAGTTATTTGATGCCGAATCCTTTTTATACACATATATTCAATATATATGATTTAGTTCGGTTTCGTTTTATGGCATATCAACCATTTTACATTATTTAATGCGAAATACTTTTTATACACATGTATTAGATATATAATTTGTAAACGCATTTTGTTGATAAAATTTTTAATCGAGACAGATCATTTCTTTTTTTGCACACAGTTAAATGTTTACACTTATTTCTATTTATTATGAATAATTCTATTTACTATTAATCATTTGCTTGCACACTTGAATTTTTTCATTTATTGTTATTTAACACTAACAATTCAATCAAACATCTGTCATTTGTTTACACACATTTAAGTGATCACCCAGTTCTATTTCAAACAATTCAGTTTAGCTTTAGTCAACAAAGTCAAATGGTTCCAAGTATTGCTATGTATCACAAGCAATTCGATTAAACATCAGTCATTTGTTTACATGCCGTTAAATGATCGAACAGTTCTATTTCAAACAATCCAGTTTAGCATAATTCATTTGTTTTCACTTAGTTTGAATGTCAAACAATTCTATTCAACTCATCGATAGGACGCTTTCTGGTGCTACTACTCTGTACCAGAGTAGACCTGGGAACTATGGCAATGAAGACGTTCTCCTCATTCCTCTAAGTTCCAGCATTCCTAAAGTTTGATGTTATATCTAGGACACTCGTTGTGGGAGCCTTACGCTTCTACAACGATGCAGTCGGTGTATTCTACAGTCGGAGCCGAATGGGTTAACGTTTTCAATAGGGCCACTATTATTTTTCTACAAGAATAAAACAACACGCGATGGTTGATATGCTATCAAACAAAGAAACTACTTGTAAAAATTAAGCAAAACTATATCTGCTCTCGGTTGAATGTTCTCCAATGGGCCCGGAGACCAGGTCGAGTAATACCAAAGACTATAAAAATGCTAATTGGTTCCTCCTTGTTTAACAGTCAGCATTATATGGTACGTATCATGGGTAAGTGGGGCAATCAAGGGAAAAGGGAAGTTCTCTCTCCTACATTTTGGTGTACTAGCTATTGAAAAATCGCGTTCGGGTCAGTCTCAACTATCGTCGATTAACTTACCGGCCCAATGCCTAGTGGGCAGAGTGTTCGGCAATGGCCGGGGAAACCGGGGAGACCGGTGTTCAACCCCAGGTCAAGTCATGCCAAAGACACAAAAATGGTACTTGATACCTCCTTAGTTAACATTCAGCATTATAAGGTACACATTAAGGGTAAAGTGGAGCAATCCAGAGTAAGGAGTAGCACCATCCCCTACACCTCAGTGTAGTAGCTTTTGAAAAGGGAGCTTTCGGGTCACCAAATTTCCTTTTTTTTACGTATATATAAAGAAAGAAAAGTCAATATTTAAAGATGAATACTTCATCAAATGATTTGAAATTTGGTATTTAGGTTTTTGTTCTTTAAATTACTTGTGCTCTACACGTGTTTCGGACTTTACATGTTCTTCCGAAGATTTTTATAAGTGTAGGCTGTGTTCTATTTTTCGTTTTTATAGTTATATATATATATATATACACTTGTGTGTGTGTGTGTGTGTGTGTGTGTGTGTGTGTTTACTTAAAATGCGCACACTCTTTGATTTATAATAAATACAATGCATACCAAGAAATATTCAAGGTTTATAATAAATACAATGCGTACCAAGAAATATTTAAGCTTTATAATTCAAGTTAAAGAAGCAAAATATTCTGAGCAATCACAACTGTGCAAACGGATGACCATATTGTCTAAAACACAGCAGATAATGTAACTGACGGAATTGCTCATTCCACAGATCGTTTCAATTGGTATTTGGATGAATTTTATTTCAATTGCTGCTCTCAAACCACTGATTATAGCAAGTTTTGTGTTAAAAAGTTAAATGGCTCAATCAAAAACCATAATAGCAGCTACTGGACACTCGCATGAGTTAAAGTGTAGCGAGTATTATAGGTATTGTGTAATTGGATTATTCGTAAACAGAGTCACCGGTCAAAATGTGTACACATTGTGTGTGACAGTATATATATATATATATATATATATATATATATATATATATATATATATATGTGTGTGTGTGTGTGTTTGTGTGTGAGGGAATTTTTTGGGGAGAACGATTTTGTACAATGCTGTTTTGATTACCATCCTTTACTATGTACAATTTAGGATTTGACATGTTAGTGTTAAAATGTATGGCATATTAAACGATAATACAGACATTGATTCAAATGTATCGTTTTTTGTCGCATAGAAACCAGCCAATTCACTGAATAGACTGGATTTATCGTTTCCTTATAATTTGTAGGAGGGGTTTGCATCGAATAACAATAATGAATTGTGTACTCCCAAGAACGAAATAGTCTGGCTTTTTCTTTCTCTTATTGGGTAACATAAATTTTTTTCTCCTTATTTTTCTCGATTTTTGTGTTATTACTCTCTTTTCTCGGAGAATCGATTTGAAAGTATTCTCGTTTGGTTTGGTTTATTAGTCAAATGGGAAGTCAACTCTCGTGGGTTATTTAATGCAAAAGCCATCCTTGTAGAAGAATATTAGTGGTACTGTTTAACCCGTAGCTGGGGTGGGGTGGGTCGGATAAACTACGTACCATTCCAGAGTATTAGTCTGAAATGAACGGGATAATGCAACTGAGGATCGAACTTGTTTCATACGATGTTTCAGTCCAGAACGTTAACTATTACACTACAGGAGATTCCACCAGAAGAAATTCGGGCTTTACCATTTCCATTTACGTAGGCATTAACGATGAATTGTCGATTTTGTAACCATTTTACACATTTTTTTCAATACTTGTATTTTTTGGAAAATATATGAAATAAGCCGATTTGCTTGTATCGTAGCCTATCTAGGTCGTTACGGGCATCCAATTCCTTTTAGCTTTGTTTTCTACGCATTGCAAGTCGTTCAATCCTCGCTAATCAAGAGATTTCTCTCTCTCTCTCTCTCTCAATCTTTCTCTCTCAATATATATATATATATATATATATATATATATATATATATATATATATATATATATCTAGTTTCTTCTCCAGCCGTTACACAAGAATGCTGCGTGCAATCCTGAACAAGTCCTGGCAGCACCACCCCACAAGACACCAACTGTACGGCCACCTGCCCCCTATCACGAAAACTATTCAAGTTAGGCGAACCAGACATGCAGGACATTGCTGGAGAAGCAGAGATGAACTCATAAGAGATGTACTCTTATGGATTCCCACACATGGCCGCGCAAAAGCAGGACGACCAGCACGAACGTACATTCAGCAGCTATATGAGGATACAGGTTGCTGTCCTGAAGACCTACCTAGGGCGATGAACGATAGGGAGGAGTGGCGAGAGAGGGTCAGGGATATCCGTGCTGCCAGCACGATATGATGATGATGATGATATATATATATATATAGTTATATATATATACATATACATATATATATATATGTATATATATATATATATATATATATATATATATATATATATATATATATATATATAGTTATATGCTTTACTATATCTTACAAGAAAGAGTGGTCAATATTATTGGTAGATCATATGTTGGTCTAAATTTATAAAGAGTCAATTGCTCTTGGTATCAGTTATCACCAATGAGATCATCAAATCAATAGGCCTCCACGTAGTTGGTATCTCTTTATATACTATTGTATGGGGCATGATAGGAAGGTTTATTTAGTTTGTGAAGCATTCTCGGAGGGGCGATCTAGTTCACTTATATGTTAAATTTTTTGTGATTCGTTAATCAATTTACTCGTTTGTGTTTAACTTATGTTTTAATTGTTTAACTGGCTCATTAGCCCAAAGAGTAGAAGGTTCGCCAATAGTTCGGGAGACCGTGGTTCAATCCCAGGTCGACTTATACCAAAGACTCAAAAATGTTACTTGATGCTGCCTTGCTTAGCACTATAAGGTAAGGATCAAGGGTAAAAATGAAGCAATCCAGAGAATGGAATAGCCACCTCCCTTCAACCTTGGTGTAGTAGCTATTGAAAATGGAGCCTTCTGGTCACCCTCGACTAAGGTCGCCAAGTTTACTTTTACTAATGATGATCTCGTAGGTGAGAATCTGATAATCACTAAACACAATATCAAGTTATATATATATATATATGTGTGTGTGTATGTGTGTGTGTGTGTGTGTGTGTACCTGCCTGCCTGCGTGTGTGTGTATAACTATAGGCATGCAAAAGTGGTTCATGAATACCCTTAAAAAGCATCAGCTTGTCAACGGGTGCTAAAATAAGCTGACCGTATATCTTTCAGTGGGGTAAGACCTTCCCTTAAAAATAGGTGTCCTGGGTATGACACTAAACTGCATCTGGTGGTGAGGCTATGGTTCTCTAGATCTAGGAAGTTTGGATAACCCCTTAATTCCTATTACTACCTGGTTCACTCCAGCCTAGCGTGGTAATACCTCTTAGCGTCCTACCTATACTTCAAATAGATCTGTTTTGCAAATTATTCGTATTAGATATCATATAATCGTGTGTGACAAATAAACAAGCAAACAAACAAACAAACAAACAGACAAAAAGAACACTTAGATTCCGTTGAAAATTTAAACATGAACATAGAGTGTAAGAAATTCCCTAACCTCTTGGTATGAAATAACCTCAGGTAGTTTAACATGCCGTTAAAAATCAATCAATTAATTTTGAAATGCTCTAATTTAGAGAATAAAGACATTTCTTGTCTGTTTTCTAACTGAATGATAATTATGTGTGGTCTGTATTTCTGCCGAATGCCATTTTTAATGAGCTAAATCATCGACATAAAGGGGCTAATCATGAAATATTAATTAAAACCCTTCATAAATACAAGCATCAGTATCATCATGGATTACCATTACAGCAGTTACCCAACAGGTTCACAGATCGTCATGAAAACAAAATCAAAAACACCCCCCCCCAAAAAAAACAAAAGCAAGCAAGCAAGCAAGCAAGCAACCAAACAAACAAATAACCCCCAAAAAACAAACACAAGCATGCAAGCAAGCAACCAAACAACCAACCAAACAAAAAAACCCAAAAAAACCCCAAAAAACAAAAGCAAGCAAGGAAGCAAGTAAGCAAACAACCAAACAACCAAACAAGCCCCCACCCCCCAAAAAAAACAAAAGCAAGCAAGCAAACAACCAAACAAAAAAATCCCAAAAACAAAAGCAAGCAAGCAAGCAACCAAACAATCAAACAATCAAACAAATAACCCCCCAAAACCAAAAGCAAGCATGTAAGCCAGCACCCAAACAACCCCCCTCCCCCCCAAAAAAAACAAAAGCAAGCAAACAACCAAACAAACAAAAAACCCCAAAAAACAAAAGCAAGCAAGCAAGCAAGCAACCAAACAAACAAACACGTAACCCCTCCCTTACAAAAGCTAAAAGATTTCAAAATCTGTTAACGTACTGATAAGTCTTAGGAGACAGACCTTGTTAAAAGAACAGCTTAAGTTGGAGTGTATTGACTTGAAAGCTTTTACATTAATACTATTTATCGACCAACTTAATTGCTTGGTTCTATTTTTTGTAGTGCTGCTGGGGTGGAGATGAACGTGAAAAAAAAAGAAAAAGGAAAAATAGGAGAAGTAGAAAAAAAAAAAGAATCACAAAAAATAAGAATCTTTTCAGACAAGCAGTAACGTTATAAGATGATTTTTTTCCTTCTTTTCACCTAAGTAAGATTGATGGGATGAACTTTATTAAGGAAACAACTTTAAAGTTTCAATTTCAGTTGTCTTTTTTTTTCTTATTTGAAAAAAATGCCTCGCCTTTTTTCATCTTCTAAAAAGGTTGCCTATCCTTATCTTATCTCAGATAAATTTCAGAAATGTAATTAACTGTTGTTTCTAATCTCATTATGTCTGATTGAGTATATAATATTCGATTAAATTAAAAATTGGTGAAAAAAAAGTACAAATAGTTGTAAGAAAATAATAAAAGAAACATATGTTTAAGCCCGTTTTTTAAAAAAAAAATTATTCAAGTCACATAATATTCTTTATTTAATAGTATTGGCATTTTGTTGTGTTTGATATACTTTCATTATGTGATTCTATTCACATTGTTCGAGAAGTGATACATCTTTGCTGTGCTTATGTAAATGATGTCGCAAAAAACGTCATCAGAGATATCTGCGTATTGCTGAGTAATGCGACGATACTCGGAATTGGCCCTGGGGTCGTACATCGGATGCAGATAAGAACTAGAATTCTTAACCCATTGATTTTCTATCTGGAACAGGATCATTCCGACGCGACATTACGCATTTTTTAGCCTTAAAATTATCTAGAAACTTCAGATCAAAATCGCATTAACATTGAAGTTACACGTTTATATTTTTTAACCAATCAACTAAAAATACAAAATAAGAACATTCTTGAAAATTCGGCTCAGAAACTAATCAACAGAAAAATATTTAGGTTCCAAAATAAATAAGTTATTACACGAATTTGATTAGTCAAGAAATGTCCGTGTGCTTGAATTTTAGGACCCGCAATAAGACTTAAGAGAATACTGTTTTTGATCTACTTTAGTTCACCAAAAAAGTATAAAAAACTAAGAATTTAGTTAACAAAGGCATTCCACTGCCAGACAGAGAGAGGCAATGACTATCGACAACAGAAAGCATCACACACAGGACACAGAGCGAAGAAGCATGCGACGTTCTTTTGCCAGCTACCGGAACACGACACAGAAAAAACGCACGTGTGGACTTAAGAGAACTAAAGGCCCATACTTATGGTCACACACAGACATACACACACACATACACATGTATGTAAGTGAAGTCAATTTTTATCCTCTTTACTTCGGCCAACTATGGATACATTGATTCAATAGACTTTCTCAACATGTACACACGCACATACGGGCGAACAAATCATTTTTATTGAACTGGCCATAAGTGTATTTTCTACATACACACACACGCACATAAAATGAAGATTGTATCTTAATTGTTTTTTTTTTATCATGTTTGTTATTATGATTATTAAATTGCTTGTTTCTTAATATTCGCTGTTGTCACATTCCATTTGTTTACGTGCTTGTAAAATTTGTGCTGCATTTGTAGAAACGAAACCTGAAAGAAACTTCCGTAAACTACGGAAGGTAGTTAGTCGTCCACCAAATAAAATGAACACAAAAAGCTCTTTGTGTAACAATGACAGATTCACCAGTCTTAAAAAAACGTTTCAACGACAAAAGCACCATGTGCTCCGGTCGAACCTATTATCATCACTGATCGAATCTGAAAAATAAAATGATATTAGCCAGATGGAACGATCCTCACCTCTAGCTTTGCTTCAGTTGCGCCCGCAGAGGGGATACTTCTACACGTGGGAGATATTTCTGCGGTACCCTTTATTGTGTCGGTGTTTCTTTTTTTTTCCTTTTTGTTTTCATTATTGTCATCGCAAAATAACTTGTTCTTAAACTCTCCTTTCCTGTTTGTTTACTTGCGTGCGTAACTGTATTGACGTTGTATTTTTCAAAGGTTTAGTTTATTTGTTTAATGGCACCGGTATTGACGTTAAATTTTTCAAAGGTTTAGTTTATTTGTTTAATGGCACCGGTATTGACGTTAAATTTTTCAAAGGTTTGGTTTATTTGTTTGATAGTATCTATATTGACGTTGTATTTTTCAAAGGTTTAGTTTATTTGTTTAATGCCACCTGTATTGACGTAAATTTTTCAAAGGTTTAGTTTATTTGTTTAATGGCACCGTTATTGACGTAAATTTTTCAAATGTTTGGTTTATTTGTTTGATAGTATCTATATTGACGTTGTATTTTTAAAAGGTTTGGTTTATTTGTTTAATGACACCTGTATTGACGGTATATTTTTAAAGGGTAGGTTTATTTGTTTAATGACACCGGTATTGACGTTGTATTTTTCAAATGTTTGGTTTATTTGTTTAATGGCACCGGTATTGACGTAAATTTTTCAAAGGTTTAGTTTATTTGTTTAATGGCACCGGTATTGACGTAAATTTTTCAAATGTTTGGTTTATTTGTTTGATAGTATCTATATTGACGTTGTATTTTTCAAAGGTTTGGTTTATTTGTTTAATGACACCTGTATTGACGGTATATTTTTAAAGGGTAGGTTTATTTGTTTAATGACACCGGTATTGACGTTGTATTTTTCAAATGTTTGGTTTATTTGTTTAATGGCACCTGTATTGACGGTATATTTTTCAAATGTTTGGTTTATTTGTTTAATAACACCGGTATTGACGGTATATTTTTCAAAGGTTTAGTTTATTTGTTTAATAGTATCTGTTTTGACGTTGTATTCTTCAAAGGTTTGGTTTATTTATTTAATGACACCTGTATTGACGGTATATTTTTAAAGGGTAGGTTTATTTGTTTAATAACACCTGTATTGACCGAATATTTTTCAAAGGTTTGGTTTATTTGTTTAATGGTACCTATATTGACAGCATAGTTTTCTAAGATTTGGATTGTTTTTTTTTTGTTTTATGGCATGTGAAATCTCTGTGGAATATTTAAGGGCAAAATTTACTGTCATTAGGACCAGCTGTGTTATAAATCTAATTTCCTAATAACAGATTCAAATAGATGCAATCATTGCCTTTGTTTAATATCATCAACACGGCATTTATCGATCACAGCTATGAGATTTTTAATTGGCATATTGATTTAAGAAGTAGATTTTAAAGGATAAATGTTTTGTGCTATTCATTTGAAACGTTACAGTTTTTTACACACACACACACACACACACACACACACATATATATATATATATATATATATATATATATATATATATGTGTGTGTGTGTGCAGTTATCCGATGAGACGGAGAGTATAATGATATTCTCCGCCGAAATAAATTTATAATGTCAATTTAACCATGTTTGAGTTTCCTTCTAATTGGACTGTATATGCTCTGTATATGAGTTTTGTTTAATAAACCTGGATAGAAAAATATATATAACAATAGCCATACACCATGCACTCACATAGATTTATATGAAATTCCTCATATATTCTATTCGCTAATAATCCACACCCACTGTCTTCAGACGCTAAGTCGATATATATATATATATATATATATATATATATATATATATATATATATATATATATATATATATATTAGTAATAGATGTGTACATAAGATTTATTAGAAAATAAAAAAAAGTGATTTTAGATTTATTAAGTTTAATAAAGAGTTTAGATTTGCAATATGAGTATTAACTCATATTGCAAATCTAAACTCTTTCATTTCATTTTCATTGCGTTAGAAAAGTTTAATTAGCAGTGTAAATGAATAAACATTTCTAAAGTTCAAATCTGATAGAATAACTCATCATACAGCGCTTGCATCAAACATGCGCCGATTGATACGTCTGACGCGTCTGTATAGAGATTATATCCTTGGGTAAGATTGGGATACGCTCAAGTTTTCATATCTGCCAACATTCCTTTCAGCTTGTTAAAAGCTACCTGACATTTATCTCTCCATGGAAACCGAGCATATTTTCCAGTTAAACGAATTAGGGGCTCAGCTATGCCAGAAATCCCTGGGACGAATCTCCTATGAATGGTTGTACGTCTCGGACAGAGGTAGGATTCGATATTGCCTGTATTGCTTTAACTTTTTGTTCTGAAGACAAATGTTCCTCAAGTTGTTTTTAGTTCAAGACACAAATGTTTAATAACTGAACTCTCAAAAATATCATGCTCTGATTAAGTTACCTCCCTTGCTTCAAAAATATTCTCTTTATTCAGTTAATCCGGCCAACTGGTTTCATCCTCAACCTCACTGGTTTTGTAACCTAGTTTGGTCATGGGGGCGCTACTTGGGCATAAATCGCCAGGCAGAGCCCATCAATTTCCCGGTCTACAACTTATTTGAATCTTGTTAACATTCTCTGAAATGGTTTGCTATTTCAAGCTTTAAGAGCCCCGTTTGCACTACTATTTAGCCATAGCTTCAGGAAGAATTGTTTGATTTAATAACTTTTCCCTGTTGGCATTTAACATAGCACTCATTAGTGTTATGTTAAATACCAACAGATTTCATAACTTTTCCCTGTTGGCATTTAACATAGCACTTATTAGTGTTATGTTAAATACCAACAGTCTCGTCGAGGATTTGAACGCAGACCACCGAGTTCACTTCCTACGATATTAAACCTAACACCGCAAGCGCTTGCTGACAAGCTGGTTATTGAATACAGAATCATTGGTCCCATTGCAGTCCAATTCACAATATCACTAAGAGGCCTTGCTATGGGTTAAGTAGCACCTTTAATGTTCTATTAGGATGACATTGGCATTAAACTGGCAAAATTTGATTCATAAATAAATGTTTGATAGTAATAATAACTGTACTTTCCATTGTCTATTCCAATCATTGTTCTTTTTATCACCATTTCATTTGTCCATAAAGATCATTTGTTTTCCCAAGAGTTGGATTTTCCCATGTGGCTGGAGCTATAGAATACATCGACTGCATTTCTACAAAGGGGAAAGACTTCACCAACGAGGGCCTATTCGGCTGGGGCTGGAGAATACACCGACTGCATCTCTGCAGAGGGGGGAGACTCCACCAACGAGTGTCCTGATATGACTCTAAACAATCAGATGGCGATGCTTCAGTAATACTGAAGCTTTGGTGAGTTGCCATCGCCCCAGGTCAGCTATAGCTCGGAGTGGTAGCGCCTGATAGGGTCAAATGGGTCAAATAGAACAAAAATGTGTACTTATGTTAATTGAATTGTTTGAAATAGAACAATTTTTGACATTCAATCTGCGTACTTATGCTAAACTGAACTTTTTTGAAATCGAACTATTTTGAATTGAATTAAACTGTGCATTCATGCTAAACTGAATTGTTTGGAAAAGAACTGTTTTGGACATTGGAACTATGTACTTATCCGAAACGGAACTGTTTGAAATAGAACAGTCAGAAATTTTGCTAACCTGAATTGCTTGAAATGGGACTATTTTTGACATTGAAAATGTATACTTATGCTAAATTGAATTGTTTGATATAGAACTGCTTTGACATTTAACCGTTTGTAAACAATAACTATACTTATACTAAACTGAATTGTTTGAAATCTAAATCGGCTTTAAATGACCCGAAAAAGGTTGATACGCCGTAAAACAAAACAACTAACCAACCAGAGTTGTTGACATTATCTAATGCGATTGATTTGCCTAACAACCCAGTCGGCTGGGGCAATAGAATACCCTGATTGTATCTCTGTTGAGAGGTAAGGCCCCACTCCCCCCCCAAAATGAGTGTCCAGAATATGACTTAAAATAATCTGATGGTGAGGCCCGGTAAAACTGGAGCTTTGGAGAATGCGGAGTACTCCTTTATTGCCATCGCTCTTAGGTCCACTCTGACCCGGTGTGGCAGCACCTGATAGGGTCGTATCTATGGGTCAAATAGAAGTGTTTGACATTTAAACCAAGTGCAAACAAATGACTTATGTAAAATTGAGTCGTTAAAATAGAACTTTTAATCATGTAAGTGTGTATAAACAAATGACTGATATTTAATTGAATTGTTAATCATCATCATCATCATCATCATGGACATCCTTGACCCTCTCTCGCCACTTTTCCCTATCGTTCATCGCCTCAGGCAGGTCTTCCGGACAGCATCCCGTGTCCTCACATAGTTGCTGAATGTATGTTCGTGCTGGTTGTCCTGCTTTTGCACGGCCATGTGTGGGGGTCCATAAGAGTATATCACTTATGAGTTCGTCCCTGCTTCTCCAGCAGTGTCCTGCATGTCTGGTTCGTCTAACTTGAATAGTTTTAATAATACATGGCAACACTTGAAACCATTTGACTGTGTGCAAATGAATTAATAGTATTGTATAGTATAAATGTTAAATAGCAATGCTTGTAACCACTTAACCGTTTGCAATCAGATTAATATTGAACATAATTATTCGCGTTAGATTGCAATAATAGAAATCATTTAACTGTGTAGAAACAATAGCAATACGAGTGTGCCTAATAATTAGTTCTAACTCATTCAAAAATGAAATGACCAACGCTCTATTCACTTACAAATCATATGTATAGACATTTAACTTTCTGCAAACAAATCATTAATTGTAAATAGAATTGTTCGTATTTAATAAAAATACTTGCAACCATTTAACTGAGTAGAAACAGTTGCAATACTAGTGTGTAAACAAATTAGTTTTGACTAATTTATAAACGAAATTACCTACAAACAAAAAAGAAATTAACAGCAAAAAATGACTGATGTAAAATTGTGATTTCTTAATAGCAGTTAGCTGTATAGCCCTGTTAACTGGGGCTGTAGAATACACTGTCTGTATCTCAGCAGAGGGGTAAGACTTCTCCCAACGAATATCCAGGATATGACTGCCCAGTCGACTGGGGCTACAGAATACACTGACTTCATCTCTGCCGCAGGGTAAGACATCCACAATGAGTGTCCTAAATATGAAACTAAACATTCTGATGGGAAGGCTTCAGTAATGCTGGAGCTTTGGGGAATGCGGAGTACTCCATCATTGCCATCGCCCCCAATTCCACTCTGGTTCGGAATGGTAGCACCTAGTAGGGTCCTATTTATGGATGTAATAGAACTAAATTGTTATTACGTTAAACTGAATTGTTTGAAATTAACAGTTTTTACATTTAACTATGAGTGAACAAAAAACTGTTCTGTTTGAAACTTTTATCAAAATGGTTTAATTCGGCATTAAATGACCCAAAAAAGGTTGATATGTTGTAAAACAACCAACAAAACATTTAGCAGTGTGCAGGCAAATGACTGGTTGTAAATAGATATAATGTAAAGTTGGCGACCATAGTCGAGGGTGACCAGAAGGCTCCCTTTTCAATAGCTACTACACATAGGAGTAGGAGAGGGCACTACTCCTTTCCCAGGATTGCTCCACTTTACCCTTGATACGTACTTTATATTCCTGAGTGTTAAGCAAGGAGGTATTAAGTAACATTTTTAAAGTCTTTGGTATGACGCGACCTGGGATTGAACCCAAGTCTCCAGGACCAATGACAAACACTCTAACCACAAGACCAATGAGCCGGTCTAAAGTAAAGTTGGCGACCATAGTCGAGGACTACCAGAGGGCTTCATTTTAAATAGCTACTACACCATGGTGTAGGGAAGGGCGCTACTCCTTTCCCTGGATTTCTCCACTTTACCCTTGATACGTAACTTATATTGCTGAGTATTAAGCAAGGAGGTATCAAGTACCATTTTAAAAGTCTTTGGTATGACTCGACCTGGGATTGAAACCAGGTCTCCCGGACCAATGGTGGTGCAAAGAAAATGAGCTCAGGGTCGTTTGAAAACGTTATCAACCAAATGTGTTAACAAATCATATATATATATATATATATATATATAAAGAGGATTTGGTATGAAATAACCTCCAATATTTGATATGCCATAAAACTCAACCAAACCAATCCTAATTTGCGTATAGTTATTTAGCTTCAAGTTTTGCTAATAATAATTATTTACACACGATAATATGGTTTCATAATAAGAATAAACAATTGTTTGCAAATCGTAATACGCTTTCAAGTATTTCTGTCTTCTATTGATGATTTTCAGAAATATCTATTTGACCCATAGATAGATCCTTAACACCCAGAATTGAGAACTGGCGTCTTACCACTTTCCAATCGTCCGGACAGGGAAATCTTTTCTAGGACAAGGGAAATGCCGAACCATTAACACGCATTGCAAATTACAACTCTTCATTAAAACTTGATAAATTTGAAATCATATTTTAATTTTCTGATAAAATTTACGTACAAATCTACTGCTTATACATATATGAAAATTAAGCAATAACATTTCAGATGAATAGCATAGGATACTTATTCATAAAAACTGACTTCTTAAATCAATACGAAAATAATATATCTCAAGGCTGCTATCAATGCCATTGTTAGTACATATAACACACATGGCTCGTTGATCATGCTAGAAAGGGGAGGTCCACATGATGTAGTGGTTAAAGTGCTTTACTGTGAAATCGTAGTAAGCGAGTTCGAACTCCAGTCGCGCTATAATGTTCACTTTCAGACTTATACCATTGGGAACAGTATGAAACCCCTTATCCCTCCAGTATCATTATTGTTCTTTTACGTGAATGGTTTTGGCATTGAATAACCCACGAAGGTTGATATGCCATTAAAACAAAGAAACCAAAAGGAAAAATAGCTTAAAAATTGCAATAATCATGAAAGTTTTTCGCATATATATATATATATATATATATATATATATATATATATATATATATCTCAGTGGCGACTCGAGCCTATTTTTGCTACTCGTGCCTCCCCACCCTCTGTCAACTTCAGTTCCCAACCCGTGGTCCGTGGACCCAAATTAAGTCATCATAGTTGCTATTGCGTGATTCTCCATTGTATAGCACAGATTGACTAACGTACCTTGCATGGTGGTTTTTTGTAAACAATCAAGATACTATATAATTTGTAGTCTTGTTAATACAGTAGATAAGATAATTTTTTTTCCTTTCAAAAGTATAGAAGAAAAGAGAAGATGTTCATTACTATGACGAGAAAAATACGTTTATTAGAATAAAGAAATTGATGACAAAGATTATTTGTCGAAAATGTATTCAAATAAACAAATTTTAGTTACAGAATGTAATATATGCAACATTCATTAAAGAAATAGAGATTTGTTAGTGAAAAAACGAATTAAAACACGCCGTTTAACCAACATTTACCATAGCGATGAGGATGACGTCGGCGACGGCTATAATCTGCTATCCCCGCCTCTCTTTCTCTCTCTCTCTCTCTCAGTCCCTCTCCCTCTTCCCAAGACAGCTGTCAGCAGTCACATTGTGCTAATTTTTTTGAGCATGGTATTTTGAGTTGCTTTTGCTATTGGCTACGGCCAAAAGCGGATTTCTCTAACATTACTGTTATTATAAGGGTCTTGTGCTTGGCACGGATTACGCGTGTTCAACATTATGGGATGTTCAATGGATCTAACCGTTCAAAACAGCATCGTTGTATTATTCCCAGATATATTTATGAACTTTTAGCTACTTAGTTATCGAAACTTGAATAGATACGTAATTTAATTGAGATCAGACTAAGTATGTTTGCTTGAAATTAATGGATGATTTTTAATCCATTTTGAATAACATTGGCCGAGTTATTGGTCGTGCCGGGCACGAGTAGCACTAGTCCCATCTCCGCCCCTGATATATATATATATATATATATATATATATATATATATATATATATATGGCTAGGATGCGGCAAAACGTCAATATTTTCGGTAGAGTTTAACAAGATTGAATTCAACTTTCACTTTCACTTTCACTTTTACCTAGACTGGTTGCTATGCTATTGTTGAATAGTCCAGTTAACCCTGATATTTACCCATAACTGGGGCGAGGGAGAATAGTTCGATTCATTCCTTTCTCAGACGAATTAGCGTAACGTGAATTGCAAGAGTCTCGTCCACGATTTGAACCCTGGCCGCCGTATTCATTTTCTCCGACGGTAACATTTTAGGCGCGGGGCCTCTTATTTCGCAGTTATGGATTAAGTTGTACCACTTCTATTCTTTGACGACGATAGCTTTGGCATTAAGTAACTCACGAGGATTGATATGCCATTAAAACAAAGAAACTAGACCAAACTATGCATATTAACGATTTACCATGATGCAGAATGTTCTGATGTTAACAACGGCGCGTAAACTCGCAGAGTAATTGGCATTTATGCTTACAGATTATCAATGAGCAGTAGTGTGCACAGTCAGTCATTCTACGAGCATTATGGAATCTTATCTGAGTTTTTATACTACCAGTGAGATAGAATGGGCTGTTTGTTTCACCTACCCCAAAAAGGTGTTCTCTGTACGACGTTAAACTGAACTTTATGATGAGGCTCCAGTTCAGCAGGGCTAGAAAGTATAGAGTACCCTTTTATTGCTATTACTCGAATGTCCACATAGATGGTACCCTAAAAGGTCCTACTGCTCCATGTGGTAGTAACTGTTATGGTCCCATCTGTGGTTTAAATAGGTCTGTGTGCAAAAAATAGATCTGTTTAAAACTTCTTTGTATTCAATAGGATCGTGTGCAAAAAATAGATCTGTTTAAAAACATTTTTCTATTCAATTCGATCGTGTACAAAAAGTAGATCTATTTAAAACTCCTTCGTATTCAACAGGTCCGTGTGCAAAAAATAGATTTGTTTAAAACTTTGTATTCAATAGGACCGTGTGCAAAAAATAGATCTGTTTAAAACTTCCTTGCATTCAATTGGAACCTGTGCAAAATTAGATCTGTTTAAAACTCCTTAGTATTCAATAGGTTCGTTTGTATTTAATATGACCGTGTGCAAAAAATAGATCAGTCTCAAACTTAGGCGTATTCGATTGGACCATGCGCAATAAATAGATCTGTTTAAAACTTCTTTGCTTTCAATTGGAACGTGTGCAAAAAATTGATCTGTTTAAAACTTTTTTGGTTTACAATAGGACCATGTGCACCCGCCAAATACAACAAAACAAAACAAAATAAAAAAACCCCAAAAACTCTTAAAGACACTTACAAAAATGTAAATGTGAACGTATTATGAACATGATTCCTTAACTTCAAGATATAAATCGAACTGATTTTAAAAAGAACTAAACTGTTTTTGACACTGAAACTATGTATTTATGCTAAACTGAACTGTTTGAAATAGAACTGCTTGAAATTTTGCTGAACTGAATTGCTTGAGATAGGACTGTTTTTGACATTTAAACTGTATACTAATACTAAACTGAATTGTTTGAAATAGAACTGTTTTGACATTTAACTGAACTGTTTTAATATTGAAAGTGTACTCACGCTTAAATGAATTGCTTGAAATAGAAATGTTTTGACATTTAACAGTGTGTAAACAAAGACTATCCCTATACTAAACTGAATTGTTTGAATAGAACTATTTATATGTATGAAATAGATTTGGCATTAATAACCTACAATGTTTGATAGGCCATAAAAACAAAGCAAATCAAACTTATAACTCCGGGCAAATAAACGACTATCGTTATTGAATAAAAGATTAACTTGAAACCATATTATTGTGTATGCAGTGATTATTTTCTTGTGTTTTATGAAAGCATATAATTGCTTGCAAAAAAAGCCTAAACAACTACCCCCCAGCAAACAAACTGATCTCTGCATTAAATAATCTATCAAGGATTGTGATGTAATCAACCAAGCTACCGGAAACATGAACCTCCAGTTTTACTCTGAACTAAAGTTGTTATACCTGTTAAGGTACTCATACGTGGAGCAAATAAATCTGTTTACAAATTATTGATTTTCGAAAGGACTGTGTGAAACCCCATAACCCTATCTCCCCCCACCAAAAAATAAGATTCAATTTCATCTAAAATTTAAATGTGAACGTACAATGAACATAATTCTCTAACCTCTAGACAAATAAAAACCATTGACCGGTTGACATGTTAAAATACATCAATCAATCAACTTAAACATGAATAAAGTATTAAAAATGCCATATTCATCTTCAATCAGAGATGGTAATTTCTGTTGGATTACTTGGTATAGGGCATTTAGTTACCTTTCTGCAAGAAATGACCATAGGTGCTTCATTCTGGGAAAAATGAATCTTATAATTACGAGGAAATAATCTGGACCAAGTGAACGACTTAAAGCAAAGTTTCCTGCCAGAAAAAAAAAATACCATCATTGGTTTTACTATTTGGATTTGCTTATCTGGAACTTATTGAGAACTAAATTCTTTTCACAAGTTTATTTTCTATATTACCGTTTTGTATGTCGTATCTTTCAACAATTTCTAATTAAACCGTGGAATGAATTAAACATTATGAAAGGTATTCAGATTTTGCTGAAAATTGTTCTGGTTGTATGAGCGGTTACTTGTGCTTTAAAGCATATCAACCCTTGTAGGTTATTTAATTCCAAATCTTCTCTCTGTGTGTGTGTCTCTCTCTCTATATATATTGTATTAGAGAGGAATACCTTATAGCTAAGGCCAAATAAATGATTATAATTTTTAACTATATATATATATATATATATGAGTGTGTGTGTGCGTGTGCGCGTGTGTGTGTGTGTGTGTGTGTGTGTGTGTGATTTTTAAACAAAGAGTTTGTCGGTAATATTTTTAAACGAACCAGAGTTCATTTGTTTGCACACAGTTAAACGGTTTTAAGTATTCCTAACTCACCCTAATAATTCAGTTTAATATTAATCTTTTATTTGGACACAAATGGTTTCACGCATAGTAAATGATTAAACTGTTCTATTTGACTCATAGATAGGAGCATAACAAGTTCTACCACTCTGTGTCAGTGTGGCCCAGGGAGTAATGGCAATAATGGGTACGTCACATTCCTCAGAGCTCCAGAACTGAAGCCTCACAATCAGATGCAGTTTAGTGTCATATCTAGGATACTCGACGAGAGAGATCTAACCTCTCTGCAGAGATGAAGTCGGCGTATTTTATCGTTCATGCCGACTAGGCTATAAAATTGTTCTGTATTCTATGACCATTATAGAGTTATCAATGTGTCATAAAGTCACACTGATCATTATGAATTGTAACAAATAAAACTTATGCAATAATATTGGAATTTCATTTAGAAATCAAGCTGGTTATTGCAGCCGAAGGGGTAACAGATACTTTGAAGGAAAAGTGTCTCATTTTCATTCATCAACTTGAATTTATCACAGGATGCACATTTCCCAAGCGAATTAATGTGCATTCATGCATTTTCGATTCGTTTTATCTTGGGTTCTTCAGAGCGAGCCACGCACAAGCCTAGGAACAGTGTGTGCAGACCTCGCTTTAGAGAAAAACATGCGGCAATCAGTATTCATCCATGCGATTAATATGGTCACTTCAACCCACAAACCAAAGGGGTGTGGGTGACGTTTCTGATATGGGCGTCAATTCAAGTTACACTTTACCAGGCAAAAGATGCATGGCTTTATTTGTAGTGAACTGGGAAATCTGCTCTAGGCGTTGTCTCTTTCCATTTGCTGTGTCAGATGGACAAACCGAAAGTTGAAATACTAAAGAATATCGTATTATTATCTTTAAGACGACAAGCTCGACATTTATGTGCAGGGTTTCACTCCAGTTGACGCGCATAATGCGATGCAAACGCTGGATATAATCTGCGTTGCATATGATTTATTGATGTCATGTGGGTTTTGTCGATAGGTATGGTTCACCGATCAATGAGCGTGTGTATTTATGTATACACATTTTATGGGTTTTGCGGGTTCAGCTTTAGGGATGTAACAAAGAACATGAAAATTGAGGAGAAGGCAAAGGTCGGAATCGGCGATCAGTGACTAATTTTGAAAGACATCCAATCTGATTTCAAAGGGGTACTTCCTCTTACAATTTGCATAACCCCTTGGAACGTTCACTTGCAAGTTAGCATTGATTCTGCTTTGCATTCAACGGATTGGAGTATACAAGGGGTAAATCTGGATCTATATTTGGATACTTCAAATAGGATGCCTGGCTGCCATACCGACTACTGTAATTATTCGAGTAAAATACGTATACTAGTGTAATATGCAATGCTACATTTGGGCAACGAAATTCAGGAAAATCTCTAGTATATATTGTGTAGTATTGTATAACTAATTTTTGTATAATAGGCAACAATAAATTTGGCCAACGGACCCAGGAAAAAACTCTTGTCTCTAATATGTTTGTATATTGCAAAACCTTAATTTAGGATTACATAATTCAAGAAAAAACTCATTTATAATGCTCATTCTTGTATATTACGCAGCCCTAAATTTAGGGTACAGAATGCTTGAAAAAACCTATCCTTTATTAAATGCACGTTTGAATAATACGCAACCCTAACTTTGGACAATGGAATTCTTGAAGAAAAAAAAAAGCTCTCGTGAATAAAAGGCACCGACTTTTGGAACTTCTAGCAGCTAAATTTAACCAAAATTTAATATTTGTTCTGTTTTTTATCCGTTTTGTATCGACGAAAAATAAGAATTTTTCTTGTTTACATTATGTTTCGAAACATAAAATTTACACAATACATACAGCAAACGCACGGATAGGTTCTAATAAATGAACAACCTGCTTGGGGCAAAAATAACCTCCCGTTTGAAAAAACAAAATGAAAAGGAAACGCCCAATCAAGTGGCTAATGGCAATTTCTCTGTAGCGGCGTAAAACAGAAATGTTTGTTACACATGAATTCATTTGGACAAGGGGGGTGCGGACAAACTCTGATCAAATCTAAAATTCAAATATACACCCGAAACAACTTCCTTCTCGGATGAAAACAAAATTAAGATAACTTTTATTTCTATCATTCCAAAATCATATATATATATATGTGTGTGTGTGTGTGTGTGTGTAGGCAATAGTCACATTAAAAAGCAAGTGATCGAATTGAGTCAAAGCATTCTGTACCTTATTGTTTTGAAATAATCGAGTATTAACTCGTCTGGCGAATTACCAAGTTTGGAATTATTAATCTTATTCGGCCCACTTTGCTGGGGTACTAGAATACACCGACTACATCTCTGCAGAGGGGTAAGACTCGCCCAAAGAGAGTCTTGTATATGACATTAAACAATTTGTTGGTGAGGCTCCAGTAGAGTACACATTCATTGCTATCACTCCCAGATCCACTCTGACCCGGAGTGGTTGCACCTGATAGAGTCCAATCAATTGTCCAAATAGAACGATATGATATTTAAACTGAGTTCTTTGACATTTAAACTGAGTGCAAAATGACTAATACTAAACTGAATTGCTTGAAATCGAAATATTTTATCGTTTAACTGTGTGTCAACAAATGTCTGTTGTTTAATTGAATTGTTAATGATACATAGCAATACTAGGAACCATTTAACTTTGTTGACTTAATCTTAACTTAATTGTTTGAAGTAAAACTGTTTGATGATTTAACTGCATGTAAACAAATGACTGATGTTTAATTGAAATTAGTGTTAATAGCAATACTTGAAAACATTTAACTGTGTGCAAACAAATAATTAATAGTAAATAGAATTATTCTTATTAGATAGAAATCAGTAAATCCATCTAACTGTGCACAAAAAATGAGCTCAGGCTCATTTAAAATTGTTATCAACAAAATATATTCAGAAATAATATATTTAGTATATATGAACCAAAAGAATTTGTCATTAAATAACCCATAATGGTTGATATACAATAAAACCAAAACAGACTAAACCAAACCAACCAAATCACTAATTTTATCGCTTATAATACGCACTGCTTTGAAATGTCACTGAAAATCATCCCGCATCATATAAGGTCAAGGGTCAGCTTTGATTGACAGGCTTGTGATGTTCTAGTACTGGATTGACCCTTTGTGATGATCACCAAGAATGCATAATAGTTGCACTTACCGGTACTTCATATAAAATAACACGTCAGTAAGTTTATGTCTCAAAGCAGAACTCTAGGGTCTCTATGAATGACCAGTTATATTTCATCATCATGTGGCGCAGTCAGCACGGATCTCCCTCACCCACTCTTGCCACCCGTCTCTATCGTCCATTGATCACGGGAGGTCTTCAAGGCTATATCCTGTATCGGCACCGGGCTGTTATAGATAGGTTCTAGCTGGTCGTCCTGTCATTGCTCGTCCATGTGAAGGGTTCCATAGGAGTATATCGCTTATGAGTACGTCCTTACTTCTCCAGCAGTGTCCTGCATGTCTGGTTCGTCTAACTTGGATAATTTTCGTGATGAGTGGTAGGTGGCCATACAGCCGCTGTTTTGTGGGGTGTTGCCTCCGGGACTTGTTCAATACGGCTCTCAGAATTCTTGTGTAATTGCCGTCATGCTTTTTTCTTCATACATTTATTTAGCGTCCATGTAGTCCATCCATATAGCAGTATCGACACGACCGCTGCTTCGTATTTTATCGGCCAGGTCTGACTTCCATATGACCGATAGCTTATCGATTGCTGTCCATGCTTTTGCATGGGTTGATGTCTTTGAAGTTGGTCCCGGCAAATGTTAAAGGTTTTAAATGTCAACTACTGAGTTAGGAATATATATGAAACTTTAAAGATAACCTGATCGAGGGTAGCGTATTCGTAGTTAAAAGCCGTTTACTTATTGACTTTTTAAACATTTCTATCCAGATTAAGGTGCGTCATTTAAGAAAAGGTGAGTTTTATGTCTTCAAGTACAGTATGTATTATTCGGGATTCAGATTTGTATTTAAAGTTTTTTTTAGAAAAAGCAGGTTATAATTGTAGTTTTTGTAATTATCTTATTTTCAAATTAAATAATTGTTAATTAAATTGCCCTGTCGGCTGGGGCTGTAGAATACACCGACTGCTTCTCTGCAGAGGGGGAACCCCACAACGAGTGTCCTAGATATGACACTAAACATTCTGATGGTGAGGTTCTAACAATACTGGAGCTTTGGGGGATGCGCTGTACCCCTTCATTGCCTTCACTCCCAGTTTCACTCTGGCCCGGAGAGGTAGCACCTGATAAGGGTCCTATCTATGGGTTAAATAGAACTAAACCGTGATTCTTTCACATTACTGATTTTTGCATTTAAACTGCGTATTTATGCTAAACTGAATTGTTTAAAATAGAACTGTTTTGACATTGGAACTGCGTTCTAGTGCTGAACTGAATTGCTCAAAATAGAACTGTTTTTGACGTCTAAACTGTGTACCTATGCTGAACTGAATTATCTGAAAAAAAACTGTTTGACATTTAACTGTGTATTGCCCAGTCAGCTGGGGCTGTAGAATACACTGACTACACCTTTGCAGAGGGAGAAGATCCCCTCCGAACGAGTGTCCGGAATATGACACTAAACAATCTGATGGTGAGGTTCCAGCAGTGCTGGAGATTTGGGGAATGCGGAGTACCCCTTCATTGCCATCGCTCCAAGGTCCACTCTGGCCCGTAGTGGTAGCACCTGATAGGGCCCTATCTATGGGTTAAATAGAACTAACAGCATACTTATGCTAAACTGAATTGTTTGAGTAAACTGAATAGCTTAAAATAGAAATGTTTTTGACAATTAAACTGTACTTACATTTAAACTGCTTGCTTATGCTTAACTCTAATTATTTCAAATAGAACTGTTTTTTCGACATTAAAACTGTATTTACACTTAACTGAATTGTTACATATAACTGCTTAAATAGTTTGAAATAGAAATGTTTTTGACAAACTGTGTACTTATGCTAAACTGAATTGTCTTTAATAGAACAGATTATTTACATGAAAATGGATTTGGCGTTAAATAACCCACAAAGTTTGATATGCCATAATACCCAACAAACAAACCAAACCAAGTTAATTAAAATTCTAATACTTGTATTTGAACACATCTGTTTCCAACTTTTATAACAGTTGAAATTGGTTTTGTCACTGATTTATCTTTGATTTATTCTTTATCGATTAAAATAATAGAAGAAAGGTTTTTTTAAGAGTGGGGAGTCTCTCTACTTTTGTCGATCTTTGTACAACCAACTGGAAATGGAATCAGTGATCCGAGTTCAAATTCTTGAACAATCTTCCGTACCAACTTTCTGTACACAATGTCTTTTAAAAAATTCATTGGCTGCGAGGATGAATCATATTAGGAATAAAGATATTGCATATTTAGGAGGTGCCCGTGGTGTAATGGTTATCGTCATAGGAAATGGACACGGCGACACGAGTTCAAATCCTGGACGAGGCTGATTGCAATTCACAGAGCACTAATACCCTTGGGAAAGGTATGAATCCATTTATTCTCCCTCCAGCTATGGGTAACTAGTAAGGCAGACTGAGTTCTTCAGCTTTGATGAGGCAACTCGTCTAGGAGAAGGAAAACTCTGAATTCAGACCTGTTAAACTCCGCTTAAAAATTGACCTTGTGTCATATCCTGCCCAAGCGAAGGAGTTGGTAAATATGATAAAGATATTGCAAAGATAGAATTTTCAGTTGGTTTGTTGGGGAGAATTGGGTCTGAAAGGGACTTACTGGTATATAATTGAAGATGGAACGTTTTAAAGTTTACGCTTGGGAATAGTCACCTTAACACAAATGCTTGGCGAAATAACAGAGAGAGGTCAACAGGATACATTGCTGTACGGTGAAAAGACAATTCCACGTTCATCTTGGCAAACGCCTGGTGGCTTCTACCGAAGTAGTCTCTACCGAAGAAAAGTCATAAACTGAACACAACGACTACCTTTACTGGCTCAGGAAGTTTTATTACTTATTTTCTTTCAGTTGTCCAAATTTCTGAGACGAAGCTTGATGATTTTTATCATTAAGGGTTTTCAGACTATTGTATTCATCTTTATTGTTATTTCCACAACGTTTCGGCCGATATGTCTTCCGGCCTTCTTCGGGTGTTTATTGATCTCCGTAACCTACTCGGAAGTTCCAACTACGTCCCTTATTGAATACTGATTCCGTAAGCCATAACAGGGTAGAAGTGTTAAGTATTCCTGTATTGTTATTCGCTTGCAGTCAGGAGTGAACCAGCAACCTCCTGATGATTGTCTCTTAAGAAGCTTTCGGAACCAACGCCTATAACCGTTAAGCTATGTGTTCGACAAACAACTGAAGAAGGTCGGGGGACATATCGGCTGAAACGTTGTGGAAATAACAATAAAGAAGAAGACAAAGATCCGAAAACCCTTGTTTTCTTTCATATTGAATTTTGTTAGGGATTGAAATGCATTTAATCCAATTTATTTTTCTTCGACTGTGTTGTCCTTTTCTGTCTTCACTTCTTCCTTCGGCACTTCCTTGAATGAAGTGACATCTAACTCCAATAGAATTTTCGGACAGACTCTATTCAATTACAGCACTTCCTATATATATTTATAATTGAATTAAACATCAGTCTACAAATTAATACATTTTATTTCATTAAATTGTGAGAAAAGTCTGTTGAAAAACTCAAGTTACAAAGTCTTTTCTTGAAAGAAGAGATAACAATAGTGAGAGGGTACATATTTTGCAGGAGAAAGTTAAATTTCATGCATAAAATGTAGCAGTTTTGTTTAGCCTTGATCTATTTGAGATGTCATGAGCGTATAAAAGATCTTTGTGTGAATATGTCTTAATATAAGAGAAGAATTATATTTATGCGTTAATATGCACACAACTGAGGCTGAAATTTTTATTCGTAGGGGAAAGATTGAGAGTTTTTCACCCTTACGTTAGCTGATGGTTTTTCGCTGGAGTCTGAGCGACAAGTCTCCTCAAGTCTCTCCAGTCTCTTCTTAGTATTCTGGCCGAACTTAATAATGCTTAAGTCTTGGTGGTCTCTACTTGTCCTCTTATTTCCAAGTCTTGCAGTTCTTTAACAAAGCGTTTGGGGAGTGTCCCTAGCGTACTAATTACACTTACTTTTACTGTCATCTCCATGTTTTTTAGTTTTCTTAGTACGCAGGCAAAGTCTAAGTACAAACCAATCATTTGTTTTGCTTTCTTTTAATTTTACTGTGTGGTCCACCGGGACGACAAAATCCACTATTCGGCAGGTACTCTTTTTTGTTGACGATCACTTGGTCTGGTCGTCTAGCAGTGATCCTTTTGTATCTCAAAATCCCAGAGAACTTTGTATATCTCATTCCCCAGAACGGATTCCGAGTTGTACATATACCACTTGGTTCTCTAGTCAAATTCTAATTTCTTGCACAATTCCCAGCAAATCATCATCCTCAGCCAGTCATGTCTAGTCTTATATTCTTTTTGTCCTAATTTACATCATTCGATTATTATATAATTGTTCGATTCGTCTCCTACCTCATAACGTACACTTGCTATTTTGTTGCGTCTTATCTATTTTTACGTTAACGTAGTTTGTCCTTATTGTGTTTTTTTTTGTGCTGCTATTAAAAGAGATTCAGTTTCTGTCATAAGGTTTCCCTTTTTTGAGCCATGTCCAAGTCTTTTCGGTTTAGTTAGGTTTGCTTTCTTTGTTTAATGGCATATCAACTCTTTTTAGGTTATTTAATGCCAAAGCCATTCTCCTAGAAGAACAGTAGTGGTACTATTTAACCCATAGCTGGGAGGATAAGGGGGTTCATACCTTTCCCAAGGATATTTGCCTGAAAGTGAACGTAATAGCGTGACTGGAGTACGAACTTGCTTACTACGATTCTGCAGTCCATCGCTTTAACCATTACACCACGAGGACACCCCCTAAGTATTCTCGTCTGAGATTTCGATCATGAATATATATTGAAAGTACTCTCATAAGGTTTCCCTTTTCTTAGCCATGTCAAAGTCTTTTCGTATGAGATTTCGATTGTTTGTCGCTTGAAATATTACTCCCAGTGACTTTTTCATACTAATGTTAGCTGATGATTTTTCACTAGATTCCGAGGGATAGTAAACCTCGTCATGTACGCAGGACTCTTCTCAGTATTCTAACCGATCTTAATAATGCTGTAGTTTGGATGAACTTGGCTCGTCCTCCGATTTTCAACTCCTTTTACAAAGTCTTTGGGGATCGTTCTATGCGCACCAATCACTATTGGTATCACCTTTACTTTCATATTCGTAGCTTTTTTTTTTCGCTGGCAAGGTCTAAGTAGATGTGTCACCTTTTGTTTTCTTTTGTTTTCATTCTCTGGTCAGTTGGAACAGCAGGTTTTCTTTTTTGTTGACTATCACAAGGTATTATTATTAGAAGTAGTTTTATTATTATTATTATTATTATTATTATTATTATTATTATTATTATTATTTATTTGGGTAAGAGAAGGTAGTGATCACATGTATTCTACGTATTTTCTTTTCTTTTGCAGCCTCTTTTGAGTGGTACTTTTCAGTCACATAGGTATTACTCTCTTAAGAATATAATAAGTTCAGCAAAGTTCAGTTTATTGTATTTTATATCATTATTATTATTTACGCCTTGAGAGTTTTTTTACATCAGCGTCAGTCTCCTCAAGTCTCCAGGACTCTTCTCAGTATTATGGCTGTTCTCAATGCTGTAGTTTGGATGGTCTCCACTCGTCCTCCAACTTCCAAGTCCTCCATTCCCTTTAATAACCCTTTAGTTACTGTACCAAAAGCAACAATCACAATTGGTATTATTGTCCCCTTCATGTTCCATAGTTTTTCAATTCTCTAGCAAGGTCCAGGTATTTATCCTTCTTTTCACAATTCTTTCAGTTTTATTCAGTGGTCAGCGGGGATAGCAAAGTCCACAGTTTTGCAAGTTCTCTTTTTTGTTGATTACTCTACGTTCTGGTCTTCTGGCCGATATTAGGTGATCCGTTTGAATGTCAAAGTCCCATAGGAGTTTGTGTGTGTCAGGACAGATGCTGGGTTGTGCATATACCATTTGTTCGTATCGTCAAATTTAAATTTCTTGCACATCTCTCAGTGGATCACCTTACCCATCCAGTCATGTCTAGCCTTATACTCCTTCTGTTATCATTATTGTTATAATTATTTGAAACCATGTACCTCTGTAAACAATGAATATCATTAACAAGAAATAGTTACTAAAAATATGTAAAAATTAGTAGTGAGAACAAACTATTATAAACAAATTAAAAAATGCCATTAAAAAACAAAATAAAACAAAACAAAACAAAACAAAAACAAAAACACAGTAAGACCAGGAAAATATTATGATTCTAATTAAAAATTTACTTATGGATCGAATTTCAGCATTAAATAACCGGTCTGGTGTGGATATGCTGTTAAAATAAAATAGACTTAAAAGAAAACTCCAAGAAAAGATTCTAAAATTTTTGGTTCAAAATTATAAAACATTTTTTCATGCAATAATAACCATTTTCTTTTAGTTAAAAATTTATGTTCACCCCTCCCTACAAGAAATCTTTTACTCTAAACGGTGGCAAATCGTTGCTTATCAGTGTATCTCCACATCCAGAACGTCCTTACACCTGTCAAAAATCATTGAATAAACAAGCACTTGCCAGCGTGTTATCCGATTTACCAACATCAAATCACCTTCTATTCCGGGATTATTTGGATGGCGACTACATGAATAGCGATAAGTTCTTTTCTCTCTTTTATTGACTTTATATTCTAGATAGAAACCGAGTAGAATTCCCTCCTCATCTATCACCTTTTATTTTCTAAGAATTTTCTTTTTGGTAAGAAACAAATTGAGATTTCGTGTTCTCACGGATTTTGGGAAATTTTTTTATTTTTTTATTTTATTGACAAAGTCTTTGTTCTAAAACTTGCTAACTACATATCGGAATGTCTTGGATGATCAATACTGTTAAGTAAAAATGTAAAAAACAGTTCCTAGCTCACGATTCCTGACCTGGTTTACAGTTCGCTTTGGAGCAACCTTCCCGTAGGCTCAATGGTTAAATCATCGAATAGTTTAAGCATTGATTGATTGGTTGATAGATTTTAACGGAAGGTAAACCCGTCTAGTGATATTTTATGCGTAGAGGTTAGGGAATCACTTTCTTTGTACGGTCTTATTTCCATTTTTTGAGTAGTTGTTGCTTGATTGTTTGATTTTAACAGCATATCAACCTGTCAAGAGTTATTTATAGCAAGAGGTTAGGGAATCATCTTCATTTAACGTTTATATTTACATTTTTTTGTGTAGTTATTTCTTCAGATTTATTAATTGACTGATTGGTTTTACTCAGTTCACCCCCTTTTTGGTGGTGCTCTAACCTCACTACAGCGGATACAATCAGTATATTCTCAACAGCCTTGACAGGGTAGGCATCGAACACGCTTGTATTATGATATAAAATATTTATTTACAGTATTGCTTATAAAAGGGACGGATTATTTATCCTTTCAAAATGCCATGTTTTTTTAAAAATTAACACTTGAATAGACATTTTCTTGAAGAAAAAAACAGCTGACACCTGATATATCTAAAGAAAGAAATATTCCCCACCCAATAAAAACAAGCAAAAAATTATTTTAAAAAAGACACATGAAAAAACAACAGATAAATTAACAATAACAACAATAAACACGACCCCTCAAAACCCCTCCATTCGTACTTTGTGTGTCATAACTTGGATATGCATATTCATCAATCACTCAGACGTATGGTTGGACATGAAAACTTACGTGGCCAATACGAGAAACCAATAAAACACGGGGGGGTGTCTTTGTGGTGTGATGGTTAAAGCGATGGACTGCGGAACCGTAGTAAACGAGTTCGTATTCCAGTCACGCTATTACGTTCACTTTCAGGCAAATCCCCCTAGGAACGGTATCCCTCTTATCCTCCGAGCTATGGGTGAAATAGTACCACTATTGTTCTTCTATGAGAATGCCTTTGGCATTAAATAACCTACAAAGTTTGATATGCCATTAAACAAAGAAACCAAACCAAACCAATAAAACACAGGGCCAATACCAATAACTGAAGTGGTGATGAGTGATAAGCAGTTAATTTGAATGACTAATGAAACTCGATGCCATTTGAGAAACAAAATTTAATATACGTAGCATATCCCTATACAAAATGTTGTTTCTCATGTAACATGTCTTTTTCAAAATTATCTCCTATTCAGTTAATATGCTGCCCCAGTCATTTTTCCGGTTCTGAATGTATTCAGTAAGTCAATTCTAGAGGTGTAGCGTTACGGTTGATTGAATGATTTTAATGGCATACCAACTCGTCTGGGGTTAATTAATGCCATGAGCATAGGAAATTGTGTACATTATCATATTTACCAACCCCTCCGCTCAGGCAGGATATGACACAAGGTCAATTTTTAAGTGGAGGTTAACAGGTTTGAATTCAGAATTTTCCTTCTCCTAGACTAGTTGCCTCACCAAGGCTAAAGAACCAAGTCTGTCCTACTATTTACCAATAGCTGGAAGGATTCAGACTTTTTCCAAGGGTATTAGTGCTATGTGAAATACAATCAGTCTCGTCTAGTATTTGAACTCGTGTCACCGTGTCCATTTCCTACGACGATAAACATTACACCACGGGCACCTTAATTGTGTACATTATAGATTTATATTTACAATTTTGTGTCGTTCCTTAGGTTTCTTTTGTGCAAGGTAATATGATATCAAGTATCCCTATAGTAAACTGGCCCAGTCGGCTGGGGCTGTAGAATAGACCAATTGCATCTCTGCAGAGGAGTAAGACTCCCACAATGAGTGTCCTGAGTATGACACTAAATAATCTGATGGTGAAGCTTCAGTAATGTTGGAGCTTTGGAGAATGCGGGGTACACTTTCATTGCTATCACTCCCAGGTCCACTATGGCTGATAGGGTCCTATCTATGGGTCAAATAAAACAGTTTTCCATTTAAACTGTGTACTAAAGTTAAACCGAATTGCTAGCAATAGAACTGTTTTTATGTATAAACATGTATTTGGCATTAAATAACCAACAATGGTTGATATGCCATAAAACAAAACCAAATGGGACTCAGAATGGGACTCTGAAATGCTGGACCAATACTTAGACCTTGCGAGAATACACAAATAACTTGTTTAACATGAAGATGGTAAGGGTATAAATTGTACTTAAAGCCCTTGAAGTATAATCTAAAAACATGGAAAAGAGATCGGAGAAAGTTGAGATCAGAAGATTGATCGGGATCAACCAGACTACATCATTGTTAAAATCAGCCATAATACTGAGAAAAGTCCTATAAACCAGAAGAGACTTGCTATCATTCAGCCTTCAGTTAAAAGCTACCAATTAAAACTGGTGTTAAAAACTAGCAAGGAGTAATTAAATAAGCGAAAAGATAGGCAGATACTCGGACCCTGCTCGAGTACTGAAAAGGTATGGACCGTGAAGGTGACAGTGGTACTAATTGTAAGCTTGGAAAGGACGCTGGAAGAACTGGAAATCATTGGAAGAATTGTGATTATACTGACGATATCATTGATAAGATTGGCTAAAATATTGAGAAGAATGCTGGAAACCTGAGAAGACTTGCTGTCACTCAGCCTTTGGAGAAATACCACCTGGTGTGTAAAGGTTAAAACAAGTGATATAATAAGACAGATGATATTTCAGATAATGTGTATACATATTTTTCTTTTTTCAAGTAGAGGAATTAATATTGGGAATTGTATTACCACGACCAGAAAATACGGCGAACACCTACGCACGACATACGGGATCACTGGACAGCTGTCTAGATCTTATTACGTCTCATCAGCAGTGTATACCGTTATTTCCACCACAGGAGATCGAACCAGCGACCACAGATTGCAGTGCCGAAACTCTACAACTGAGCCACCAGTAATTGCGCGACCAATTAACCTAAATGTGTCTTGCAAGTTACATTCGTACTCTTTCCAGAGGACATGTATTCATTCAGTTTTGATATTCCAAAGATATTTCAAAGAGAACTGTTTGCATTAATCTATCGATACATTCAATGTAATCATGACAACACAACAAACAAACAAACAAACAAAGTGTAATCGGGGATTTTTATTATCTTTCGAATGATGACAAATAATCAATCAATTAATCCTATAAAAACATCTATCCCATAATAGTTATTACATTTGGCTGTATATTAAAAGCACTAAAGGCAACAACTTAACATGGATGCAACCGTGTTAGGCAACAAGCAAAGTTTATCTTAAATCAGATCTGTTGAACAGTGGATGCCGTCAAGAAGACATGACTAGAGCGATGGGTTATAGGGACGGATAGTGAGAGAGAGTCTGGAAACCCCGTGCTTTCAGCTAGAAATGCATCCATTGTTATTGGACATGAATATCGTATACGATCAAAACACTTGGGTTTGTTGTAATTTACACAGATTTGGTTTTGCTTTCTTTGTTTTAATGGCACATCAGCCTTTATGGGTTATTTAATGCCAAAGCAGTGTTAAAACTTAACCCATAGTTGTGGCTACTAAAGGGTTTATACCTTTCCCAAAGATATTTGTCCGAAAGTGAACGTTATAGCGCGATTGGAGTTTGAACTCACATACTACGATGTTGCCCTGGAGACTCTCCCAAAGCTTTGCTTTGTCTGTCAGACAGACCTTCGGTTTTTTACAGTACCTGTTCTAATTAAATGGTCACCTTTCTAGATAGTGAGCAGTTTAACCGCTACTTATCTTCGGACGTGCTAAAAATAGATTTTGTTTGGTTTCTTAATTTAAATGGCATATCAACATTCATGGATTATTTAATGTAAAAGCCTTTCTTGAAGAACAACATTAATACTATTTAACACGTCTATTACAGGGTCATTGGCCTAATGAGTAGATTATTCGCTAATGAGTTCAATCCCTGATCACGTCACACCAAATACTTTAAAAATGGTACTTGATACCTCCTTGCTTAACACTCAGCAATATAAGGTACGTATCAAGGGTAAAGTGGAGGAATCCAGGAAAGGAGTAGCGCCCTCCCTTACACCTCAGTGAAGTAGCTATTGAAAAAGGAGCCTTCTGGTTCCCCCTTGACTACGGTCGCCATCTTTTACTACTGGGTCACAGTCCTACACGTTGACCATTGTGCCACGGAGACTGCATACCAACGATTTCTTTTATAAGCTTTGATTTGTCGCGCATACAGGCCTTAGATTGCTTACATTACCTATTGTAACTAAGTGGTCACCCATTATAAGTAGTGAATAGACTCATCGCTCCTTAACTTCAGTGCTTTTACCGTGACTTGACCGTAAGTCAAACTTTTGGACTGAAAAGAAAGACTATTTATAATGTGATAGATTTCTACTGAGAATCAACAATTTATATTTCTAAGCCTTCCATAACTTATTTCTATTACCGCAATGTTTTTTTAGTTGTAAAATTGGTCATATCCAACAGATTTGACAGCTTGATTACATTCAGTCTGCGGGTGTTAGTAGGAAGGACGCCAATCAAAATCATATCCCGCAAGGCAATCGACGCAAGGCTTGTTCGATATCTCTTGTAGGGCATTTCTACATCAATTCTTTCATTATCAAAAGTCATTCAGAAATGTGTATATATTTTTCTCATTTTGTCCCTGGGTTGAAAATCGATTTCGACATTTTTAATCGGCAGAAGGCGAAGATATGAACAAACAAAGAGAAAGTGATAGAGAAAAAGAAGAACTGACTGACAGAGAAGAAAAAAGTAAGAGTAAGAAAAGCAGTGAGAAAAAGGAAAAAGAAAGAGATGGAGAAAGAGAGATTAAGCAAATACAGAAAGAACGCAAGAATAAGAAAAGGACAGAAAGAAAGAGGGAGAGAAGGAGAGAGCGAGAGAACAAGAGAAAGAAAGAATAAGTGAGAGAGCGAGAGAGAGAGAGAGAAATAGAGAAAAAGAAAGAAAGAAAGAAAAAAGAGAAAGAATAAGGGAGAGAGTAAGAATTAACAAAGGAAAAAAAAAGAAACCACGAGAGAGAAAGATTCAACGTGAGTGAAAAAGTGAACGGGGGAAAGAGAGATAGGAAGAGTTGGGAGGGAGAGAGGGAGAGGGAGAGAGAGAGAGAGAGAGAGAGAGAGAGTAAATTAAAAATTACTTACTTACTCCTGCTTTTTCTCTCCTAGAGAGAAAAAGCAGGAGTAAGTAAGATAGTGACTGAGAAAAGGTAAGAAAGCAAAAACTAAGTAAAGCAGATAGAAAAAAAGAAAGCATAAAGTATCATGAGAGAGAGAGAGAGAGAAAGAGAGAGAGAGAGAGAGAGAATGAAATGCTCAAAAGGAAAAATAGAAGAAACCCTGCGCGAGAAAATCATATAAACAGAGAGAAGGAAAGCATTAGTCACACACACACACACACACACACACACACACACACACACACACACACACACACACACACACACACACACAGTAAAGTAAAAAATAAGATGAATGAAAAGACCATCCGATGATATACCTTTGTAGAATATTAACGTCTGTGGAGTCTGACCATGGAAGTATTGAAAAGAAGCGTTAACTATCGAATGGGACGTAGATAGAGCTCAACAACCTTTATTAGGCGGAAAATTTCTATTGAAATCAGATGATGAAGTTTTAGAGTTTATTTTTTAATCCCAGTAAGGACTTTACATCTTCCCAGATTTTAGGTTTGGGTTGGTTTGTTTGGTTTTATGGCATATCAACCTTTGTAGGTTATTTAACGTTAAATCCATTTTGATGTAAATAATCTGTTCTATTGAAAACAGTTCAGTTTAGCATAAGTACACAGTTTAATTGTCAAAAACATTTCCATTTCAAACTATTTAAGCAGTTATATGTAATAATTCAGTTAAGTGTGAATGCAGTTTTAATGTCGAAAAACAGTTCTATTTCAAATAATTCAGTTAAGCATGAGCACGCAGTTTAAGTGTAAGTACGGTTTAATTGTCAAAAACGTTTCTATTTCAAGCTATTCAGTTTACTCAATTCATTTTAGCATAAGTATACTGTTAGTTCTATTTAACCCATAGGGCCCTATCAGGTGCTACCACTCCGGGCCAGAGTGGCCCTGGGAGCGATGGCAATGAAGGGGTACTCTGCATTCCCCAAAGCTCCAGCATTGCTGGAACCTCACCATCAGATTGTTTAGTGTCATATCCAGGACACTCGTTGGGGAGGGGTCTTACCTCTCTGCAGAGAAGCAGTCGGTGTATTCTACAGCCCCAGCTGACTGGGCAATTCCCAGATTTTAAGAAAGGCAATAAAATTTCGACATTGAGTATACGAAAAGGAACACTATTTCACATACTGATGCCCAGTCAAGACAAAAGTTAAAATATAAACGAACAGAAAGATCAGACAGGTAAGAAGACAACATATTGCACTGGACCGAAACTGACGTATTATCCATAATTCATCATGGATTTGACATCTTTCAGGATTCAGCACAAAGCAAAAGTTTGTACAGTCGGCTGGAGCCGTAGAATACACCGACTGCTCCTCTGCAGAGGGGTAAGACCCCCGCAACGAGTGTCCTGAATATGACAGTAATGCTGGAGCTTTGGGCAATGGGGAGTACCCCTTTATTGCCATCGCACCCAGGTCCACTCTGGCCCGGAGTGGTAGCACCTGATAGGGCCTTATCTATAGGTTAAATAGAACTAACGGCATACTTATGCTAAACTGAATTGTTTGATTAAACTGAATATCTTGAAATAGAATTTTTTTGACAATTAAACCGTACTTACATTTAAAGTGCGTGCTTATGCTAAACTTAATTATTTGAAATAAAACTGTTTTTTGACATTGAAACTGTATTTACACAAAACTGAATTATTTAACATAGAATTCTTTTGACATTTAACTGTGTGTAAACAAAATCTGTACTTATACTAAACTGAATTAGAACTGCTTGACTATAATGAATAGCTAGAAATAGAAATGTTTTTCACATTAACCTGTATTTATATTTAAACTGCGTGCTTATGCTAAACTGAATTATTTGAAATTGAACTGTTTTGGAAATTGAAACTGTACTTACTCTAAACTGAATAGTTATATATAACTGCTTGAATAAACTAAAGTTTGAAATAGGAATGTTTTTGATAATTAAACTGTGTGCTCATGCTAAACTGAATTGTATGAAATAGAACTGATTATTTACATAAAAATGGATTTGGCGTTAAATAACCTACAAAGGTTGATATGCCCTAAATCCAACTAATCCACCAACCAACCAACCAACCAACCAACTAACAAAGCAAAATTGCATACGGAATAAAAAGAAACAAATGGAGTGGTTACTGTTTCGGCAAACCAAGATACACTCATGGCTTAAAGAAAAAGAGCCTTAGGCTGGTGTCCATATGGATCTTGTGCATATTGAAGGCATGAGACTATTTTTAATATTGGTCGACTCATTCTCTGGGTTGTCTGCAATGGATAGGGTTCTGGATAAGAAGAAAGCCCCAGTAAAACAAATATTACGAAAAACATTTCCCAGAAATGGGTATCCAAAAACGTTAGTCGCTGCCAATGCATCAAGATTTTGCGACAAAAATTTATGTTCGGAATTTAAACAAATTCGATGCCTCAATTATAAACGTCAACATACCACCTGTAATCAAATGAGATTACTGAAAGAATGGTGCAAACGGTGAAGATGGGGTTGAAATTATTTTCCCCACCCAGAGATACCATAGATAGCTGCCTTGCAAGGCTTATTTAATTATAGAGACATTTCACATGCAGGTAGATTGAAAAGTTCCTCTGCATTGATGTGAAGACAAATTAGATATCCTACAAGGTCCTCTTCAACAAACAATAAAATGTGGCACAGCCTCACCCATCCCCCCCAAAAAAAATCAAGAGAATCAAATCCAGAAAAGGCAAACTTTATCGTTCAAAAGTGATATGACACAGTGGTATTAACGAAAAAAAAAAATGGACAGAATTTACTGGCTCACTCTGATCAAATAAGAATTAGAATCGATGAAGACGTCGATTTGGAAGAAAAATGGAAAATGAGGAAGAATCTAAGGAGGGGGGCGCTTCTGATAGAGGAAGCAAGTACAAGAAGAAAGAAACTTTAAAGGATAGAGCGTATGAATCCGAAATGGATTTTGTATATCAGAACGAAGATAAATTCAGAGAGAGAGAGAGAGAGAGAGAGAGAGAGAGAGAGAGAGAGAGAGAGAGAGAGATCCTGAACTAGGGTATCCATGAAGGGCATAAAACCTGTTATATACTCTACTTATGAACATTAATTAAAGTATGTTCTATTCCTCATAAATACGTTGGACACTACTAAGATGGGGTGAAAATATACTAACTATTTTTGGCAGTGGTGTTTCACTTGGTCGAAGTTGCCTGTTGTAGGGCCGAGAAAGCTCAGCATTCATGTCATACGGCCGACCCTCCTCGAGGCTCAGGGGTGGAGGCCATCCTCCTTGGCTCTAATCCTCCTCGGAGGGGCTAGGTTTATCGCTTGGCGTTTGAGGAACTTTTTTCTAGGGAAATGCTGAAGGAATACGATGCATTTTAAGAGCCTGTCTGGGCTATGGCTCTACGCACGGACCCATCTTAAAAAGCCTTGTGTCTAACTCGTCCGGTTGATGGGGCGCACGACTAAAAGCGAAAATATATTAATTAAGTAGTCACCACTAGCAGCGGTTACCTTCTTGTCGCTAGCACGTATTATATTTTGTTAATGTAATAAAGATTTCAGTTTCATTTCCAACCTCCGTTTTGGTTATTTCTCATTCAGTAACCTTTTTGTTAGGTTATCACGAAACCTACTCGTTTCAGGGAGGTTTAGAGAGATATGCAAAACTTACTGGAACCATTTGAAAATTTAAAAAACTAAGAAGATAATTGGGAACTATTAGATGAATTTCTTAACAGAATTTGATCAGTATATATATATATATATATATATATATATATATATATATATATATATATATATATAGTATAAACACTGTATATGTTCTGAGCAAAAATTATCTTTAGAATACTTTTAAGGTTGATGTGAGAGATGCCCCAAGAGCCATAACAAACAAACAAGTAAACAAATAAATAAGGATGATAATTAAAAATTTCCGTTGGGAACAGTAATTATGCATATCAAATTTGTCAGTTTTTCATCAAAATGTTTCACTTTTTTTCCCCAGTTATTAACACAGATATCCATAATTAAAAATGAATCTCAGAATTTGGGTAAAATGATAACTCTTTTGGTTGTTTACTTGTCATCACCTTTGGTTGGTTGCTTTGTTTGACAGCGTATCAACTCTTTTCGGGTCATTTAACGCCGAATCAAGTCATTTTGATGAAAGTTTGTTTGTTTCAAGGTATCTTCAAATATCTATTCATGGTGTACAGCAATTTTCAGATACTGATTTGCTTTTATATACGTTGGTATTGTTTATATTATCGCGATAAGTTTTAATATTTTTCCATATAGGCTCATTGCTTTCAGGAAGGACATTATATCGTCCACTTTAATTAAAAAAAAATAGTTCTTTCATACAGCTTGCGTTGTGAAATCTTTCTCGCGTTGGGGCCAGATCAATGTATTGAATAAGAATATGTTTTATTACGTATGCAGTCTGGCAAAGTAAGGGTTGACATCACCTTTTTACAATTTTTTTTTCTCAGTTCGACCAAATTTTATTCTCAATGGCCACTCTCTAGGAGACTGTGGAGGAAGTGACGTTGTTCTCATCTTTCCTCCCCAGACTGACTCTTCCCGGTGAAACTAGCGAACTCACTGAAAACAGTCAGATCACAATTATTACTCTAATTGAGTGAGGCGCAGATGACTCCAAGTTCATCCATCGGGAAAATAGAATTCAAATTTTGGTCAAAACTGTTTGTATCCATTTTACACTAAATCCCTTTGGAAAGTCATAAATCCATTTTTTCTCCTCTCTGCAAGTTCAGTGTAGAAGCTATTTGGTTAGGGCTGAAGAATACACAGACTGCATCTGCGCAATAGGGTAAGACCCACCCACAAACGAGTATCCTATATAAGACACTAAACAATCTGATGGCGAGACTCCAGTTCTGGAATACGGAGTACCCTCTCATTACCATTGCTCCTAGGTCCACTCTGACCTGGAGTGGTAGCACCTGATAGGGTCCTATCTATGGGTCAAAAAGAACTGTTTAACATCTAAACTGCGTCCAAACAAAATAATTAAGTTAAATTGAGTTGTTACAAATAGAACTGTTTGTTCATTTACTGTGTGTAAACAAACATCATTCATTTGTGATACCTTAGTGATACAGGGCAATACTTAGAACCATTCAACTGTGTGCAAACAAATGAGTAACATCGAATGTAATTTTTAGTGTTAAATAGCAATACTTGAAACTTTTTAACTGAGAGCCTAAATTGAATTATTGGTATTATATAGCAATACTTTTACCCATTTGACTGTAAAAATGAATGAATAGAGTCGAAGAGAATAATTAGTCCTAAATAGCAATAATTATAACCAGTTCGGCTTGGTTAGGTGTATTCACCAGTAACGCTATGTCATCGGCGTAGTCGGCATCGGTAATTGTTACATCTAACCAAGCCGAAACACTACTGCGTAGCTTAGAACGAGCCACCGCGGGCATTGGCCTCCAAGTCAATGCACACAAAACTGAATATATGTGTTACAACCAAACAGGTGACATTTCCACACTAGACGGAACCTCTCTGAAACTAGTAGACAAATTCACCTACCTAGGAAGCAGCGTCTCATCAACCGAAAAAGACATCGACACACGACTAACGAAAGCATGGACAGCTATCGATAGGCTCTCGATCATATGGAAATCAGACATGACCGATAAAATGAAACGCAGTTTCTTCCAGGCAGCGGTCGTATCGATACTGCTATATGGATGCACTACTTGGACGCTAACTAAACGGCTGAAGAAGAAGCTAGACGGCAATTACATAAGAATGTTGAGAGCAATATTGAAGAAGTCCTGGCGACAACACCCCACGAGACACAAACTTAACGGCCACCTGCCTCCCATCACGAAAACTATTCAAGTTAGATGAACCAGACACGCAGGACACAGCTGGAGAAGCAAGGACGAGCTCATCAGTGATGTACTCCTATGGACCCCCGCATATGGCCAAGCAAAAGCAGGAAGACCAGGACGAACATACATACAGCAGCTATGTGAGGATACGGGATGTAGCCCTGAAGACCTGCCAGAAGCGATGAATGATAGGGAGAAGTGGCGAGAGAGGCTCAGGGATATCCGTGCTAGCGGCACGGCATGATGATGATGATGATGATGATAACCAGTTCACTGTCAGTAAAAAAAAGAAAAAAGAAAAAAAGATTAATATTGAATAGAATTATTAGTATTAGATAGCAATAATTGAAGCCATTTAACTGAGTGCAAAGAAAGGATTCACTGTAAAGAGAATTATTAGTGTTTAACAGAAATACTTAAAACCATTAATTTTATGCAAAACAAATAAATAAATGAGTTCAGGCTCGATTAAAAATGTTATCTACAAATGTGCTCACAAATCCTATATATTTGATATGTATGTATAAACAGGATTTGGCATTGAATAACCTACAATAGTTGATATGCCATAAAACCCAAACAAACCAAGCAAATCATATATTTAATAAAGATGAATAAAGAAGATTCGGCATTGAATAACCTACGAGGGTTGGTATGCCATAAAACTTAAGCAAAACGATCAAACTATATATATATTTTTTGTGTGTATGTGTGTGTGTGTTTGCGTAATTTAGCCCAGCAAAAATGCTACACGAATAGTCATAAATGCTCTAATTTAAAGGATAAAGCAATTTTCAGTTATATAAGGGCAGGTGTAGACAGGAAAATTTCTCATCAATAAATGTTAGTCCCGATATATATATATATATATATAATTGAACAATATTAATTTCATCGCTAGTTACTCAGTATGTTCACTAGTGAACAAATTAATAAACCTCAAAATATCTTGGTATCACCAGTTTTATCAGAATTTGATTTTATCAATACAACAATGTCAGCGTTTGTACGTCTGAGTGTGCAACTGTCCCAAAATTATATCGAAATTAACAGTTCCAAGGATCTGACTTTCTTTTATACGGGTATTGGTATCGCTTAATATTACAACAATCATTATGCAACGTTGACACTTGAGGTTATTTGAAATCCCTCGAAGTCATCAGGTGGCAAAATATATTGTTTCTGCCTAACCTGTGCTCAATAGAGTCAAAGACAAAGTTTCAAAAGTTTTTTGATGGACTGGAGATTTATATATATATATATATATATATATATGTGTGTGTGTGTGTGTGAGTGTGTTGTCTGAATTTTTGAGATGAACCTTGATGATTTTTATCATTAAGTGTTTTCGGACTATTGTCTACATCTTTATTGTTATTTTCACAACGTTTCGGCCGATACGTCCACCGGCCTTCTTCAGAAGGGAACCTACACGGAAGTTCCAACTACGTCCTTTATTGAATCCACGGGGGTCGCCTGTTCTGATTCCGTTTGTGTGTGTGTGTGTGTGTGTGTGTGTGGCTTTATAAATAAGTAGTAGAAAGGATTTATACATTCTTGAGATAGATGAAAGAACAGCAAAAATATCTAAGAAGAGACTTACTGATACCTACCAGAGTTTATCTTTTTTAATACTCTAATTGAATAATCTTCATTTAGAATCGTCTGTAAATAATTAAACCTAATGTATTTTTCATAAAACTAAAGATACCAGGATATTTTTCTAAACGAAAGATAACAGTGTTATTATTTCTATTGGAATAAAATGGATATTATAATGAATTTACCAGCCCCTTTACCAATAGTAGGATGCTATTCAATTTTTAAGCGAAGTTTAACAACTTTAAAGTCAGAGATTTTCTTCTCCTAAACTGGTTGCCATAAGAAGATTAAAGATGTTAGTCTTATTATTTATCCTTAGCTGGGCGGAGAATTGTCAGATGCATACTTTTCTTAACATTTTTTGCATCATGTGGAATGCAAACAACTCCGTGCAAGATTTGAACTCGGCTATATGTGTCTATTTTCTATGATGATTTCCATTACACCACGAGCGCCTCCTGATATTATTATGACTTATTTTTACTAAACTCTATACTCCTGAAACTGTCGCAAAGAATAAAATTGCTTAATATATATATATATATATATATATATATATATATATATATATATTCTTATTTTTGGATTTCGACATCTTCATTTTCCTGGTCACAGAGAATCAATGTGGTAGAATTTTGACATCAGAATACATACCTTAAAAAAAAAAGAAAAAAAAAAAGAAATCTAGTATCATTATTGAAGTGCTTTGAAACGAAGATAACTCCTTTCTACAAATAGATGAAATCGGCTATATTTATATGCACTGTTGATGGCCATGCTGGTGGGATCGAAAGCCGAACTCTGACACTTTGTCACCATCATATTTGATAGAAAATGGTTGTATAATGTTCTACATGAAATAATATCTTTGTTTTGCGGCATAAGTAATGTTTTATATATAAAAATGTTCCGGGTGTATATATTGATGAGTAGCGTTGTATTAACGAATCCCTCAAATGTTGCCAAAACGAAAGAAAAATTATCATAAAAAAATTGCACAATTAAAAAGAGAAAAAAAGATACGAGTAGAGCAATCGTTCCTGATTTTCAAAAACAAACGAAACAATTAAAAATGGTTTGCTCCTAAGAATGGCAAGTAAAATCTTAAAAATATTCAGTCACTTAGGGTTCCTTCCTAAGTTCAGCAGTTCTTGAATTAAACTGGTAGGAGACGGAAGTTATTCTTGAACTTAGGACACAGCATCTTTTAGCATCAATAGGTGCATAAAATCCGTCCCAAATCTATCGGAACCTCCCCAATTAAGGATCTGCAGTATAAATCTATCGTCAACTTAATCAAGTTGCTCCCAGAGAAGATATTGCCGCAAGTTGTATATCATCTTGCAGACTTTCCATATTAAAACGGAAAAAAAGTTTTCCCTTCGGATCAATCCCACTTCAATTGCGAGGAAAAACCAGCAGCGTTGATGATATCGTTGACGGCGGAATACCGTGGGAAATGACGTATGTTCAGAAGGCAAGACAAAAGTTGCGGTCTGAATTTACCTACTATAAATTCGACACTTATGTCTATCGCATAATGAAAACTCCCATTCTGAAACAGTCGTTATTCAGCTTGGATCAGAATTATTTCATTAAACATTTTTATCTCTTATCTTTTTTGTCCAGAGCGTCAACGAATAGTTGTAATACTTATCTCGAAAATACATTAATGAAATTGAAAAGTTTGAATTTCTTCATCGAAGCAAAATTAATTTCTTCTCAGCTTACTCTCCGCATGCACGAATATATAAAAACTTTGAATTATGTTCCAAAATTGATTAATTGTATTGATTCGATAAGTGCTGTGTCCTTTTTGTTTAATTCATTTCTGACATAATTATTTATGAATAACAATGCATCATTCTTTATTTCACCCAGTCAGCAAAGCCGAGAAGACTCCACTCGGAAATCCCAGCTATGGGTTAAATAGTACCACTACTGTTCTTCTAGGAGAATGGCTTTGGCATTAAATAACCTAAAAAGAGTTGATATGCCATTAAACAAAGAAACCAACCAACGATCCACTCGGAAAGGGTGTCCTGGATTTAACATTAAACGGCATGCAGTGGTGAGGCTCAAGTTCTGGAGCTCTGAGGGATATGGGATACCTTTTAAATGGTATTATTTCCAGATCAGATCAGTATTACCTCTAAGGGCACTATGAGTCAAATTTGTTTGAAATTTATTCCTATTAGATTGAAATACTTGAAACTATATAACCGTGTGCAAAGTAATGATTATCATTGAAAAGGGATAGTTACTTAAGATCAGTTTTAATTGGTGACCCGAATTCAAGTCCTGGACGAAACTGAATTTCACTTTGCGCTCATGTCTTTGGAAAAGGCATGAATGCACCCCTTTCCTCTCCCGCTAAGAGTAAATAGTAGTGAAGATTCGGCCCTTTAGCCGTGGTTAAACAGCCAGCCAAAGAGAAGGAAAACTCTGAATTCATGCTAGCTTTACTACACTTAAAAAGTGACCTTGTGTTACATCCGGCTCGTAGCAGAAACGGTTTATTAAATGCATATATATTTGACGCAGGAGGGCACATTTCTCATGTAAAAAGCGGGAACATATAAAAAAAATCATAGTTTTTTCATTCTTTATTGCTATAAAAAAAACTGCTATACATTAGTACTGAAACAGTCGCAGCTTGGAAGAATTCCTGTTCTGGCGGAGACTGGTTACTTCAGCTGGTGAATGTATAAATAAATGGAAACGTTCAGATATGAACAAAGTCAAGTGTATATTTACTTATCTGTCTATTTGATAAGTTTTAAGACTTTTTTCGCAGACATATCGATCTTAAAATTGTTCAAATGTCTATGGAGAGATTGAAATCAACAAATCTATGGAAAAAAATAAATGAATTAAAAGTAACTTGACTTTCTTTTTTTTCTGTGTGGTTTTTCTCAAAAAATTCATGTTAATGACATACAGGTATAGTTTGGTGTTTGACAAATAACTCTTAAGAAGTTGATGTCAATATTTCTGTTGACCCTGTGTCTTCATATTAAAAAGCAAACATGTATTTTCTCTAAAAGGGCAAAAAAGCATAAACAAATAAAATTATTAAAAGAAAGAAGATGATTGAATCACTTATGTAGCATATTTTAAACAATGTTGATTCAAGCATTTTTTTTTAGAATTCATTTCTCTTTTCGCCAATGGTCTGGGAGACCTGGGTTCAATCCCTGGTCGCGTCATACCAAAGACTTTAAAAATGGTACTTGACACCTCCAGCAATGTAAGGTACGTATCAAAGGTAAAGTGGGGCAATCCAGGGATTGGAGTTGCGCCTCCCTACACCTTGGTGTAGTAGCTATTGAAAAGGGAGCCTTCTGGTCGCCCTCGACTAAGGGAGACAGCTTTACTTACTACTTACAATAAGCTGACATCGCCTCTTTGATTAAACGGTAGCTCTCTGAAACTAATAGACACGTTCACCTACCTAGGAAGCAGTGTCTTATCAACCGAGACAGTCATCAATACGCAACTGACAAAGGCATGGACAGCTATCAATAGACTATTGGACATATGGAAGTCATACCTGACCGATAAAGTAAAACACAGTTTCTTCCAAGCAGCGGTCGTGTCGATACTGCTGTATGGATGCGCTATATGGACGATAACTCAACGTATGGAGAAAAAACTCGACGGCAACTACATAAGAATGTTGCTAGCAATATTGAATAAGTCATAGAGGCTGCACTCCACTAAGCAGCAGCTGTAGGGCCACCTACCACCTACCACCCATCACGAAAACTACCAAAGTTAGACGAACCAGACATGTGGGACACTGCTGGAGAAGTAAGGAGGAAATCATAAGTGATGTACTCCTGTAGACCCCTTCAAATGGACGAGCAAAGGCCAGACGACAAGCAAGAAACTACATACATCAACTGTGTCGATATGGGATGTAGCCTGGAGGACCTGCCGGAAGCAATGGACGATTGAGAAGGGTGGCGAGAGAGGGTCAGGGATATCCTTGCTGGTGGTGTGACATGATGATGATGATGATAAGCTGAAGTTGGCGACCTTAGTCGAGGGTGACCCGAAGGCTTCCCTTTTCAATAGCTACAACACCAAAGCGTAGACCCCTTCACATACCCTGGATTAGGGCTATTGGCCTAATGAGTAGAGTGTTCGCCAATGGTCCGGGAAATCGGGGTTCAATCCCAGGTCGAGTCATACAAAAGACTCAAAATATGTTACTTTATGCTGCCTTGCTTAATACACAGCATTGTAAGGCAAGGATCAAGGGTAAAGTTGAGCAATCCGGGGAAAGGAGTAGCGCCTTCATCTACACCTCGGTGTAGTAGCTATTGAAAAGGGAGCCTTCGGGTCATCCTCGACTTAGGTCGCTCACTTTACTTTTTTTATTAGCTGAAGCGGTTCATCTCTCTCATCATGCTTCATCATCATCATGTCGTGCTGGTAGCACGGATATCCCTGACCCTCTCTCGCCACTCATCCCTATCGTTCATCGCCCCAGGCAGGTCTTCAGGACAACATCCCGTATCCTCACATAGCTGCTGAATGTATGTTCGTGCTGGTCGTCCTGACTTTGCACGGCCATGTGTGGAGGTCCATAACAGTACATCTCTTATGAGTTCGTCCCTGCTTCTCCAGCAGTGTCCTGCATGTCTGGTTCGTCTAACTTGAATAGTTTTCGTGATAGGAGGCAGGTGGCCGTACAGTTGGTGTCTTGTTGGGTGTTGTTCAAGATTGCTCGCAGCATTCTTGTGTAATTGCCGTCTAGCTTCTTCTCCAGCCGTTTTGTTAGAGTCCATGTAGTGCAGCCATATAGCAGTATCGATGTGACCGTTGCCTGGAAGAAACTGCGTTTCATTTTATCGGTTAGGTCTGATTTCCATATAATCGATAGTCTATTGATAGCTGTCCATGCTTTCGTTAACCTCGTGTCGATGTACTTTTCGGTTGATGCGACGCTGCTTCCTAGGTAAGTGAATTTGTCTACTAGTTTAAGAGGCGTTCCTTCTAGAGTGGAGATGTCCCCCGTTTGATTATAGCACATATATTCCGTTTTGTATGCATTAACATAGAGGCCTATGCTTGCGGCTGCTCGTTCCAAACTATGCAGTAGTGTTTCGGCTTGGTCGGATGTATTTGCCAGTATCGCTATGTCATCAGCGTAGTCGGCGTCGGTAATTGTTTTTGCGGGATACCTTCTTCTACTTTTCTTTGTCAGCTCGAAGCCATTCTCTCTGATTTTGTCAATCGATGTTGTAGCAGTTTTCACTTTAATTGACTCACATGTAAGTAAATTATATAAAATACGCTTATTACTACAATGATATTCATTGTCTATTTAGTCTTAACCAATTGTTATTTTTTGTTTTATGAAATATCAACATTTGTGGGTTATTTAATTCCAAAGCCATCTTTCTAGAAGAACAGTATTGGTATTATTTAACCCATAGCTGGGAGGATAAGAGGGTTCATACTTTACCATTGGGTATTTGTCCGAAAGTGAACGTAATAGTCCGACTGGAGTTTGAACTCGCTTACGATGATTCGGCAGTCCTGTGCTTTAACCATTAAACCAAAAGGACACCCGCTTAACCAATAGTTGTTTGGAATTTTTGAAATCTTACAATATTTTAACATACTGTTCAAATAAGTATAACACATACACACACACGTGCATTCTATCACGCACACATCTATCAATCTATCTATCTATCTATGAATCTATCTTAGTACATATAAGTATAATTAATTGTAAGTTGGCGACTGTAGTCGATGACGACCTGAAATATCCCTTTTTAGTCGCTACTACTCTGAAGTGTAGGGGAGGGCACAACTCCTTTTCCGGAATTGATCCATTTTACCCTTCATGCGTACCTTATAATACTGACTGTAAAGCAAGGAGGTATGAAATATTGTATATATATATATATATATATATATATATATATATATATATATATATATATAAGTAATGAAGATCTCTCTTTCTTATTATCCTTTTATAGCAGTTAAAAATTTTATTTCAGAATAAATATTCCTCTGATTGTATTTTTTATTCTGTGGAAGATACATGACGCTGGTAAATAATCAAACAATAGTAATGATAATAGTAAGGTGAGATATTTATTATTTATAGTTTTATGCTACTTTGCAGTCAAGTATTAGAATATATTTATCAAATACTTTTCACTCAATCTTTTATTCTCAGTATATATATATATATATATATATATATATATATGTGTGTGTGTGTGTGTGTGAGAGAGAGAGAGAGAGAGAGAGAGAGAGAGAGAGAGAGAAAGAGAGAGCGAATTGAATCCAACAGAATATATGTCAAAAAGTTAAAACTGGAGAAAGATGTATATTGGTATATTTGATGATTTAATTTATTTTATTGGGCTGACATGTTTAGACTTTAAAGTTTTTGCCTGAATACAAAAATATTTAATTAAACTTATTTCACGTGTGAGAAATAATAACAGATAAATTTTAGATTCATTTTAGAATTCTTCATCAGGGCCAATAGATGTCGTTAGGTGAAAATTCACCCTCTAATTTTTCGTTTTCATTTAAGAACATCTAATTAATCATGATGGTTTTGCATATAGTAGAGCAAGTCCATGTTGTGTATTGGCTAAAATACTTGGCTACGAAAGCAAAGTAAGCAAGTTCGAACTCCAGTCGAGTTATTACGTTCATTAAAGAAAGAACTGAAATGGAAACCCAAGCATATATTAGGATGATTATAAAATCTGTAAAAGAGTGGCTAATCACACAACTAACCAACCAACCAACCATTATAGATATGTACATATATATTTACAAGTCTTACAGAGAAAAATAAATCATTCATTTGAAGCATATTGATCCTCGGCCGAGCTCTCAAATAAGAGATGCACCGGTGTAAATAACAGGTGCATCCGGTCGAAGATATCAGGGTATAACCTTGACTGTGGACGGGTTGAATTGGGTGCAGATGTGACACCCACAAGAAGCAGGTGGGTGTCAAACAATTATATAACCCGGTGCCCTAGACAGGTTCACTTAGTTGGAGATAAGATGCTGTATAGAGAACCAGCATCCAGCAGAGGGATGGGCCCTCAGGACCCCTGGTTGATCAGAATGAGAAAGAAGTGCTGCTAAAGACAGAGGAACTTGGGGTCAATATGTTGCAGTCTGTTCAGTCTCCAACTCACCTCTCACACATAACCCTTTCGCAACCTTTTCACAACCATTTCGAATAAAGTGTGAGAGGTATATTTTTCTAAAGAAGTGTATTCGTTTGTCATTATTGTTGATTTTGCTTCCGCATGTATATGTGTATAGATGTATATGTATTACGGCTATGCAACACATTTACTTGATTGGAAATTGCAAAAATCAATACATTGGAAATTCAGAATGGCTATTTTACATTATACCAAATAACAATAGACAAAGAATCAAATCTATGTATTACAACTAAATAATACTCCTCGAATAGCGTTTCACTAATATTAGTATATTATTAATACAGATTCAAAATTCATTATAATAGAAAAAATATCCTCCTGCCCCCAAAAAGGCGAAAATAAAAACGCACAAAGATAAATGGATAAAACATATTAAAAACTGCAAAATTACATATATATATATATATATATATAGAGAGAGAGAGAGAGAGAGAGATAGAGAGAGATGAAAAAAGTAATAAGCTAAATAGAATTATTTCTTTGTAATTATTTATTCCTAAGTTGTTCTTAAGCAGTTTTGATGTTATCGTCAGAAGAGAAGTTTTCGTGAAAGGAAATTCTTCAGATAATTTTTTAAATAGTCTGTAAAAGCGTTAATATGCTGCAAAAGAAATGACAAAAATTGAAGTGGTAACGTAGCAAATCCATTCGTTGAATGAAAGTTATTTCTTGGCATTTAAGAATCTTCAATTAATCATATCATAATCTCCGCTATCTTGGTGACCTTGCCATGAACTCTCCATTTGCAATATATTTGTTAAGAATAGGTGAGGTGTGTTTTCAAATTAGCTGTCACTGATTAGGTTAGTTATGTACCTAGGGCACTTGCTTATTTAGGTGTTTATGTGTCAACCCATATCTCTTCATCCTATTTCATTGCAGTGTTTTGAGGATCGTTTTGTTTGATATTAAAGTCACTTTAGGTCAGTATTTAAATAGGTTTTCTCTATTTATCTTATGATTCTTTAATGCGGTGATATTGTCTAATATGATTCTTTTTTAGTTCTTTCTATGATAGTGAAATTTACATCTCTGTTCAAAATTGATTGTTTCAGCGGAACTGTTGTAATCCATAGGTTTGATTCTGTGTCTGCTGTTATTTAGTACAAAGTAAAATATCCGTTTGGATTTTCTTAAATATTATTCTTAGCAGAGTGTGCAATCAAGAAAATAACTTACACATTTGTTTCTGCAATTAGATTCTTATTAAATGAAAGAAAAAAACTTTGAAAATAGTGAATACACATATACACGCGCGCGCACATACACCAGCCCACAACCTAGTGGGTAGAGGGTTCCCCAATGACTCGGGAGACCAGGGTTCAATCCTAAACCGAGTCAAACCAAAGACTCAAAATATGGTACTTGAGGCTGCCTTGCTTAACACTCAGTATTATAAAGAACTTATCAAGGGTAAAGTGGAGGAATACACCTCGGTGTTGTAGCTATTAAAAAGGGAGCTATCGGTTCGACCTCGATTACGGTTACCATCTTTACAACATTTTCACTTGTTAGTGTATATATATATATATATATATATATACATTCACTATCTTTAAAGCTAAATTTTACTGGATAGCACACTCTGCCAAAAACAATGTTTCAAAATGGGATTACCCATTTTAGTTTATACTAAAAATGACTGATACAGAATCAAATATAGACATATATATATATATATATATATAAACAAAAGTCACCAGACAAATAGGACTATTACTTATATGTTTATTTTTAACTGAAGAAAAAAGGAGACAAAGAGATAAAAAGACTGAAAACATGTGTTATTTGGAATAGATATGAAACATTATCCCCCCGGCCTTGAATAAAAAATTGACAATCGCAAACAACAATACAAACAAATAATTCAGGCAATATGTCACTGCAAATTTGAAAGGTAATCCCATGAAATAACCCTGTGCAAAAAATCTACATAAATAAATAAGTCAGTAAAGTCATGGGTAATTTGAAACGCAATACTCCTAAACAGAATAAAAACGCATTAAAGCAGGTGCTCTCACTACACACATACACACACACACACACACACACACACACACACATATATATATATATATATAAAAGACCAGTTAAACACACACTTTGTTCAGGCATCAATCTTTATTAGACTAAAAGATATGCTATGCCAACAGTATATACAGTGCATTATATATATATATATCATCATCATCATATCGTGCTGGTAGCACGGATATCCCTGACCCTCTCTCGTCACTTTTCCCTATCGTTCATCGCCTCAGGCAGGTCTTCTGAACAACATCCCGTATCCTCACATAGTTGCTGAATGTATGTTCGTGCTGGTCGTCCTGCTTTTGCACGGCCATGTGGGGGTCCATAAGACTATATCACTTATGAGTTCGTCCGTGCTTCTCCAGCAGTGACCTGCATGTCTGGTTCGTCTAACTTGAATAGTTTTCGTGATAGGAGGCCGTACAGTTGGTGTCTTGTGGGGTGTTACCGCCAGGACTTGTTCAAGATTGCTCGCAGCATTCTTGTGTAATTGCCATCTAGCTTCTTCTCCAGCCGTTTTGTTAGAGTCCATGTAGTGCATCCATATAGCAGTATCGATGCGCCCGCTGCCTGGAAGAAACTGCGTTTCATTTTATCGGTTAGGTATATATATATATATATATATATACGAATATTGTTATTATATACTAATTTTGAATATATATATATATATATATATATATATATATATATATATATGGGAGGCCAACACATTTCCATACGAAGAGAGTATTACTTTTTATGCGAAAATAGATTCGAGAATTTGTAATTTTTCTGTATAATTTTTGCATATATCGAACTATAAGCGTTTACCTGACTGTAACAAAATTTCTTTGAGGCTTCCAGACGAGAATATTTGACTTGTGAAGAAATCTTTTCCTTCCGAGATTGTTAAACATACATTTTTGAATAGTTATTATTTTACATAAATCATCAATATTTGTTACCTAATTGAGTCTACCTCAATCTTATAAATAGTGAAGAAATAAATATTTCTCCCGTAGGAGTTGACTTACTCTGTACCTACCCCAACACTAATTTCTTTTGAGAGAAAATCTAAATTCTTTTCTTTTAAGGGTGCATTTAATTTCAGCATCGCTTAATTATCTTAAAATAAACGAATATGTTATTGTTTACATAGATTTAATAGCATTGCTATTACAAAATATCTTTGCTTGCTGGTTGTTTTATTTTGCACACAAACTGACATTAGTGTCATAAAGGTTTGGTTTCTTTGTTTAATGACATATCAACCTTTGTAAGTTATTTAAGGCCAAAACCATTCTCCTTAAAGAACAGTTGTGGTACTATTTAACCCATAGCTGGGAGGATAAGGGGGTTCATACCTTTCCCAAGGGTATTTGCCCGAAAGTGAATGTAATAGCGTAACTGGAGTACGAACTCACGTACTACGATTCCGCAGTCCATCGCTTTAACGAGGACACCCCCTTTGAGTCATAAAGTAGTTTTCCCAATTCATAGCGACACACTCACAAACAGATCTTTTAAACACTAAATATATCAATTTAGATTAAAGCAAACACAAATTGCTGCATTTCATACATTAATCTTCACTTTCTATACTAAAATATTTACGATCTGATTAACATTATATTTTTCTTAATAAGAAAAACTTCTGAACTTTTGTTTTTTCAACAAACTTTTCACTCATTTTAATGAAACAAAGATTTATAAATTTGTAGAGTGATGTTTTATTCAACCATTTTTTCTCTTGTCTGTAACACACACACACACACACACACACACGTATATATATATATATATATATCCCCTAATGGTGGCAGTTAAATGCTAAAAGGACTGTAATAATATGCAACAAGAACTTGAAATCCATTCACATACATATACTCGTCGAGTGCTAAATTTGCCTTTCTTCGATTTACGTTCTTTGCCAATATTTCCACACCATCTTTTCACCTTTATGTCAAATGTCTGATCACCCTCTCAAACATCTTGAGCAGGTTAACATAGACAAAGACAGAATGTAAAGTTCAGCTCCATGACAATCCCATGTTGTCTTTACGGCAAAGAGTGTCGACGCCAGTAGAACATGTTAAAAACAAATTCGAAGACGTTGTTGAATGTATGCTCTTGCAGAAGTGCAAAACTTGTTAACACTCAGCAGAATATCAAGCTTGCTGAGTTACGTGGGGAAAATATCAATTTTGGGCTACTAAATATCTTTTTGTATTTATATCTGTGTGTATGAAAGCTCACACACATCTATCTATCTATCTATTACCTGCTCATTGGTTTGATAATGGTTCGGGTAACCGGGGTTCAATTCCTGGTCGTTATACTAAAGACCGGAGTTCAATCAAAGGTCGAGTCATATCAATGACCGGGGTTCAATTCCAGGTTGAGTCATAACAAAAACTCGAAAAATGGTACTTAATGCTTCCTTGCTTAACTTTCAGCATTACAAGGTACAGATCAAGGAGAAGCAGACCAATTCTAGGCGAAAGGAGTAGCGCCTTTTCCAACACCTCGATGTAATAGCAAATGAAAAGGGAACCATCGGGTCAGCCTCTACTACGGTTGGCAAACACACACACACACACACACACACACACACACACAATTATATATATATATATATATATATATATATATATATATATTACCAGTAGTTTCATATCTTTCAATCTATTTATTTCTTACTGTTTGTATCTCTCATTCTCTCTCTTTCTCTCTTCTCTCTCTCTCTCTGTCTCTCTTTATGTATATACATTCAAGAAAAATGGAAATAAATCCGACGGTATGTTGATATGAATGCTAAAAAAAACAATATATACATTTACTTATCTATTTCTAGCAATTCAATTTGGCATATGTCAACAAATTTAAATGGTTCCAGATATTGCTATGTATAACTAACAATTTGATTAAACATCAGTCATTTGTTTACACACAGTTAAATGCTCAAACAACTCTATTGCAAAAATATCAATTTAACATGTCTTTTTTTTGCACTCAGTTTAAATGTGAAACAGTTCTATTTGACTCATAGCGAGGACCCTATCAGGTGCTACCACCCCGGGCCAGAGATTTAGCATTACTGGAGCCTCGCCAACAGATAGTTTAATGTCATATCAAGGACACTAGCCCAATGTAGTGTGACTACTAGTCGCAGTACTTGTGGCTGTTGTGTTCGTGACTACCACATTTGCTTCCGACTGTTTGCTTTTGTCAAGTCTTTCCGTGCCCACGCTGTGTTTGAAAGATCCACGAAGGGAGGTTGACGCAATTCAGCCGGATCTTCTTCTGATGGTTAGGTAATATGAGAGGTTAGATTGTCTAGTAACTTAAATAATAAACAGAAAAACCCGTTGCTAAAAATTTAACAAAATGGTTTTATTGAAACACTTTTGTGAGACAATAAATCAACAATATTTGCTTTCCTGGAAAACAGAAGAAGAATATTGAGAGAGAAATGTGACAATTAGATGCGGTTCGTATGATTCTAATATCTCTAAAAGTCTGCGACTTTGAATTTTTATAACCGGAAGGTTGTTCAGAGTGCCTCAGGTCTAGAATTGAAAAGTTTGGCAGTCTCGAGTTGTTTTCTGGTCCCTTTTCTTGTTCTCTCTGATGACCCGATTTAACATCCTATTTTTATAGATCAATATCTGGATCAAAAAGGTTTCTGATTGGTTGTCCAATAACAGACAATCAGGAGTCATATTCCCATTGGTCAGGCAATCCTAGTTCAGGACCATATCTCACAGGCACAGGGAAAACCCTTCTAAGACGCTTTGACCAATGGGAACAGTAATGGTGTTGAACCAAAAACTCCCAGCCTCACCTTTATTTATAATTAAATCTCCTTTTTGACATTGATCTTCAAAACAAGGACCAGAAAAATACGCTGCACGAAATGACCCTTCCTATCATTATGATCGACGGATGTAGTTGTCAAAATGAAAATTAAACAAAACCCGTCGACCCTCAAAACCAAAAACAAGCGTCCCGCACTTAACTGGCCCTCAGAAACAGTCAATCAGCTTTCCCTGGTCAATACAAGCTTTGAACAAAAAGATACTTATTTTAAGGATCCCTTTGTTTTTGAGATAAACATTAAATTTCATATATACATTTCAATTTTTATACATTATTTAAATATTTAACCGCACGTAGTGCCACAGTGATGGTAGGGTCTTAATTCTCCGCAGAGAAGCAATCAGTGTATTCTACAGCCCTATCCAACTGAACTGTATTTTATATATGCTTGATTAGGGTGTTTATGGGTAGTGGTGAGTCGAATCTAATTTTTCCAAAGTGAGTAGCAAGAAGGTTGAGGCATTTTTTGAATGGGTATGTTAGTGTAGAGAGAAGTTATGTCTAAACTGTTCATAGTTTTGTTTTGTATGTTTATGTCCTTGATTTTGATCAGTAAGTCGCCGGAGATTTGGACGTGTGGGGGGCTGATTGTGCTGAGTAGGTGAGGGTTAATATTTTAACTATGGTATGAGCTATTTTATGGGTGGCGTTACCGATACCGATATATATATACACGCTAATTTATCAAGTAATTCAGAGCCCAGTGATAAAGTGAGGCATTTAAAAATTTTGTAAAACTTTTTGTCAAACGTGACAATGTAGTTAATTTATTATCGAATGTTAATCACATCGATCGAACAAAATTCAGTTCGCATTTCCGTGTAAGTCATTGAACTTATTGATATGCCATCGTATATTTAAGTGTACGTATATCAATCTAGCTTTTCTTGTTTCTTGTTTCTATTATGTAGTGGAAGCCAGAATAAGTTTAATTCTATACTGTTCTGATTAATACATTTTTCCGACATCTTGGAAAAAAAAGTCGTTGAAACTTATTTCGTGTATCTAATTTTACAAGTGACAGACGAAATTTCTCTACTCTACACGTATTCTGAGTATAACATTAGACTACATATGATTGTGAGGCTCCATCTTTGAAGGTATGAGGAAAGAGTAGTACTTCCGAATTGCCATTACTCTCAGGTTCACTCTGAACAGGAGTGGTAGTACTTATCAATGTCAATTTAATTTCTATTTTAGCGTTATTTAGACGACAACTTACCCGTCGCACCCTGTATAAGTTAACACACACACACACACGCACACACACACACTCACATATATATATATATATATATATATAAAAGTTCAGTCGACTGGGGCTGTAAAAGACACCGATTGCATCTCTTCAAATGAATGACCCCCCACCTGCCAATGAGTTTCCTGAATACGAAATGAAATAATTTGATGGTGACGTTTCAGTAATGCCGGAGCTTTGGGGAACCCAAAATAGCCGTTCATTGCCATCGCTCCATAGTACCCTCTAGTCTGGAGTGGTTACATCTGATAGGGTCTTATCTATGGGTCAAATACAATTGTGAATTAAATGACCATGACCAGAGAATCCGGCGAACACCTACGCATGACATAGGTAAACACTGGACAGCTGTTTCGACCTTATTAAGTCTCATCAGCTGTGTATACCGTGATCTCCATCACTGAAGATCGAACAAGCGACCACAGAGCCGAAACTCTACCACTGAGTCACAGTATATATCACACACACGTGACGCTAAATTAACTGGTATGTCGTGCGTAGGTGTTCACCGGATTTTCTGGTCATGGTAATTCAATTCACAATATAATTGCTCTACTTAAAAAAAGAAAAATGTAGGTAAGATAAAATTGTTTCATATTTTAACTGAGTGCAAACAAATGACGTATGCTGAATTGAAATATTTGAAATAGAACTTTTTGGTCATTTAACTGGGTGTAGAAAAATGACTGGTATTTAATTGAATTATTTGTGATAACCATCCATATTTACCAACCCGACCGCTCGGGCAGGATATGACGCAAGGTCAATTTTTAAGCGGAGTTTAACAGGTTTGAATTCAGAGTTTTCCTTCTCCTAGACTAGTTGCCTCACCAAGGCTGAAGAACCCACTCTGCCCTACTATTTACCCATTATTTGTGATAACTATCAATCCTTGAAAATATCTAATTGCATGCAAGCGGATTACTTATAAATCATACATGCATATCCAATTAAGTGTGCGCGAACAAATGACTGATGTTAAATTGTTACTGTTACATAGCAATACTTGAAATCATTTAACTTTGTGCAAACAAATGATTTAAAGAAAATTGAAATTTTCGCGTAAGAAATACTTGAAACTATTTAATAGTATCCAAAAGAATGAGCACAAGCTCGTTTAAAGAATTTTTTTCAAATAACTTTACAAATTATATATATTTAATATATATGTAAAAACAGGATTTGGCATTAAATAACAAAGAATGGTATATATGCTATAAACCCCAACCAAACCAAAGAAACCTCCAACACATTTATAGCGTTAACAACGCTTGGTGACCAACACTTTCTCGCTTATGCGGTCATCAGTCCAAAAGATTGCCATGAGATGAGTATCTCTTTATACACCGTTGTGTGGGGCAATACAGCAAAAGATGGCGGAGTAATATGAGAAGCATGGTCTGATTTATACTGCGTGGTTAATCACGTGTCTACACTATATTAATTTACTGATTTGTTAATTTATTTACTCATCTATGTTTAATTTATTATTTTAATCCCTGTATATTTTACTCACCAGCATTATCTAGTGGTCTTTTACTGGAGACTGAGTGACAACAAGTCTCCTCATGTCTCAATGACTCTTTTGAGTGTCTAAGCCAATCTTAACAATGCTGCAGTCTCTATGGTCCCGATTCTTTCTCTGATTTCCAATTTCTCAAGTCTTTTTTTCCAAGTCTTCAGGAATCGTTCCAAGCGTGCTAATAACAATTGGTATGCATCACTTCATTTTCTTTTCTTTTTATTCAGTGGTCAGCTCGGATAGCCAAAATCATTTAGATGACAAATTCTTTTTTTCTTTCTTGTTAATCAGCAATACGTCTGCTCTTCAAGCCGTTTGATTCCAGAGAATTTTATGTATTCGATTCTCTTGGTTGAATTCTTGTCTGTTAATATACCATTCGGCAGTATGATTAACTTTTATTTCTTGCACAATTCCCAATGAATCACCTTTCCACCCACTCATGTCTTGTCTTTTACTCTTTTTTGTTCAGGTTTTCTGCATTCACTTGTTGTGTGATTAAGCACTTCATTTCTTTCTCCACATAACCTACACTTGCTATTCTCCTGTGTACTATTGATTTTCGCTTTAACATAATTGGTACTGTTGGCGTTGTCTAAAGCTTCTATTAAAAGTGATTTAATTTCACTCTGAAGGTTTCCTGTTCGTAGCCATGTTTATGTCTTCTTGAGTGCAATCTAGCCAGTTTGCCGCCTCAAATCTCCATGCAGTTGTTTTTCTTTCCATTTCTGTTTTCTAGTTTTTCTGCTTATTCTTATGTTTCGAGTTCTGTTATTGGCTGTTGACGTTAGTCTTCATTTGCTCTTTTTTATGTAGTCACTGTGCTGATGTGTCTCCGCAAACTTCAATGTTGTTGAGTCCTCTTCCTTTATTTTTCTTCTGCTGCTCACCAGACTCCGGCGCCAAGCAAGGATTACCAGATACTTAACACATAGTTTGTGAATGTCATCCTTCATATCGAAGGCTTTATTCATAGCCATCCACTTTCTTGTCATTTGGTACCTTTACAGAGTTCCCCCTTTGTCCTTCTTAAGAATGGTTCCTAATATATTACTAAGGGGTTTTATTATTATCAATTACCCGAAGGTCGATTATAAAGGGGATTTTGAGGAGGGGAAGTTCGGGCACGAGCCGAGGCTCGATCCCTGCTTGACTATGCTGGTCGTTGGCCCACTTGGTACAATATGTGCCTGATGAGCATAGCTTGACTCGGACCCAAATCTGGGTCCAGGCACGTATGCCTGATTATAGCTTCAACTGGACAGCAAGGTCCGGTACTATACAAGGGTGACAAAGGTGTCAGTGATGCAGCTCGCCCATCCAACGGTGGCCCAGTCGAAACCAGTCTGTCTTTGTTAGACGGTGTCTGTTAGCGTTCAAGCCAACAGCAAATTATCATCCGTCGGTCTTGTCGCCCGGGGCGTATATTACAAAGGGGACTGGCCAAATATTTATCCCTTTGATGAGATTTATGTTGCAGAGCTTGATTTCTGAGGTATTTTTTCATATTATTCCTTCATCTCGATTAGTTTGATGGTGTCCACTTTCAATATACCCAAGTATATGCAATTTTCCTTCTCTCCGAGCATTGTATATCATTATTATACTCTTGGTGGGTTTTCACACCAGTTTTAGCAGACCGATTTTCATGGAGTCTGAATGACAACACGTTTCCTCACTGGTCTCCCGGACTCTGAATATTCAAGCCAATCTTAACAATATAGTAATCTGGATGGTCTCGATTCGTCCTCCGATTTCCAACTCTTATGGTCCTCTTTCGAAGATTTTTAGAACCGATCCAATCGCACCAATTACAACTGGAATTATCTTCACGTTCTTGTTCCACAGCTTTCTTTTTTTTTAGCTCCCTGGCAAGGTCTGACCTGTCTAACTTTTCGCTTTCTTTGATTTTCATGCTGTGGTCCACTGGGATTGCAAAATTCTCAACACAGCAAGTTTTCTTTTTTTGTTAATTATTTCTAGGTTAGTTCTTCCTGTCAAGATTTGGTGATTTGTTTGTTTATTAAGTTTCCAGAAAATTTCATTCGCCTTATTCTTTAAGACGGATTCCGGTTTTGCATATACCATTTGGTAGTATGGTCTAATTTCAGTTTCTTGCACAATTCCCCGTGGTTCACGTTCTCCACCCAATCATGTCTAGTCATATACTCCCTTTGTACTAGTTTGCTATATCCGCTTAGTTTGTGATAAATATTTTTTCTATCACCACATAGTCAACATTTTTTCGTCTGTTGTTTATTATAGATTTTAGCTTTAACAAAATTGGTACTTTTGTCGGTATTTTCAGCTGCTATAAGAAGAGATTTCTTTCTAAAAGTTTGCTTTTATTAGCCATGTCTAGATCTTCTCGCGTGAGATTTCCTTAGTTTCCCATTTGAAATATCCATAGAGTTGTTTTTCTTCCCATTTCTATTTTGTATCATTTGTTGTGATTCTATTCGTCCTTATTTTTCTATTGCTGATACTGGCCACTGTTATTAGTTTTTCATTGTTATTTTTTATGTAGTCTTTGAGTAATCCTTATGTTAATACATCCACACTATGTTCAATGCTGGCAAGTCTTCCTTTTCTTGACACATACTGTCTGTCTATGTCATCTCTCAGATGTAAGGGTTAGTGAATCGTAATTAACTTTCTCGGCCTCTGGTTTATTTTTTCTAAATTCCTTCCTTGTCCATTTTAATAATGGTGCTGAGTATCTTACAATGAGAACTGCCTGAGTGTTTATTCTTTTGATGAGAATTCGGCTGCAGAGCATGGTTTGGAGAAATTTTCTCGTTCATGTGAGGTACGTTTTTCTTATTATTTCACCCCATACAAGTTTTTCATGTTAGCAATAGCTGGAGGTTATTTATGTGAGAGAGAGAGAGAGAGAGAGAGAGAGAGAGAGAGTCTCCTCATATTCCTAGGACCTTACTCAGTATTTTATCTGATCTTAGCGATGCTGTAGTATGATGGATTTCGATTCCCCCACTGGTTTCCAATTCCTCCAGCCCCTTCACCAGGCTTTTGGGAACTGTTCCGAGTATACCAATTATAATTGGTATTACCATGACCTTCATGTTCCATATTTTAAAAGAATTCTCTTGCTAGGTCCAAGTATTTGTTTATGTTTTCGCTTTATTTGATGTCCACTCAGTGTATCGTTTGGACGACACGTTCTCTTTTTTGTCTAATTAATACGAAGTGTGATCTTCTGACAGGGATTAGGAGATCTGTTTGTATCTTTGTGACACTATGGACGACATCCGTTTCTGTGTTTGTAGGTGCCAGTCAGAGAATTCTTTTGTCTGTTTTGGCGCGAACCCCCCACAAAGGGCCTGTGCACGAGATCTCCCACGAGACGGAAGGACGAGGGAAGGAAGATCCGAGAGAAGACAGAAGAAAACAGTTTGCAGAAGAGAGCAGGAGAGGACAGTCGGCATGAGAGGTCAGTCAAGGGAAGGACACAGCCATGAGTCGGGCACAAAGGAGACCAGTCAACAGAAGTCAGAAAGGCGGCTGCTAGGACCTGTTGACCTACAGATGTAGGGTTGACTAACGCGAGAATCTAAGTCAGCATTGCTAGTGGCTTTGTCAGAGTTTTCGCTCGGGTACACGCTTGTGTTAGCTCACAAAATGCACAAAAAGTGTCACAGAATTCCCTCTGTGGCACTTGGAGCTAACCCAAGGCCGTGTTTTTCTTTTTGTTCTTTTCTTCCAGCCTCTCGGCTGTGTTGTGTAAATCCGTAAAAAAAATGTGTAATAACCCTGGTCGGAGATGAGATAAACTACTAGATGATCTGATTGAATGGCCATTGATGGTTTAAGGAAGCTGGGATAGTGGGGGTCGGCCAGCGATTATTGGCACATCTTAAAACCCCAGAGAATTTTATGTCTTATTTCCTGGGTGGATTCTGGTTCGTGCAAATAACATTTGTTAGTAAAGTCAAGTTTCTATAATTTGCACAATTTGCAGGGATCATCTTTCCCACTCAGTCATGCATAGTCTTGTCGTCCTTTTTGTTCTTTTTTAATATCTCTTCTTATGGTGGTATTAATCCCTTCATCTCGTTCTAAGCACAATCTACACTTGCTATTCTGTAATGCATAATCAATTTTCTTTTGCTTTGAAATAATTGGTACTTATGTCATTGTTTTGTGATCTTATTAGAAAAGAATCAATTCTTCTCTTAAGGTTTCCCTTTCGTAGCTATGCCCAGATTTTCTTAGATGGAGTTTCATTTGCGTGTCGCTTGGAATCTCAATACATTTGTTTTTCTTCTAAATTATGTTAGCTCGTTTTTATTGTTTTTCTCTCTGGTGTCATGTTTCCAGTGCTGTTACTGTCTGCAATGAGTGATATTTCTTTGTTCTTTCTAATATAGTCCTCAAATCAACTTAGTTCTTAATCCGGCTGTGTCCTCTGTCTTCTTTCATTGATACATAAGCATCTCTGTCATCTCTCGGATGTAAAGACTAGTGCATTGTTATCAACTTGTCTTTTGGTCCATTTTTCTGAGTTACTTCCTCGTCCATTTCAAGAATGGCATAGAGTACCTTAAAATAGGGAACTGCTCAGGTGTTTATTCCCTTGATGAGATTTCGACTGCAGAGCTTGGTTTCGAGGAGTTTTCTCGTTCATCTTTTCTTTTTTTTTCATTTATACTTGTTTTACGCTTCCAATATTCTCAAGTACTGGTAGTCTTCCTTCTCTTCAAGCGGTCTGATTTTTTCTTGACTTGTCGCTTCTATTCCTTCTATTGTTTCTCTTTTCCCACAATTCTTTATAACCATGGTATATTTTTCTATGCCAGTTCCCATTCCTATATCCTAGCAGTTTATTATTATTGGTAGAATCAAAGGTGTTATTATTTTTCTATAAGTTATTATGTTGCCACCAGTGTTACTGGCTGCTATAATTAGTCTTTCTTTGCTCTTTTTAATGTAGTCCACGTCCCCTTGTATTAATGAATCTACGCAATCTTCAGTGCATGCGACTCCTTTTCGTAACTAAATGATAATGATGTTTTAGAAGGCTGCATGCGGTTTGAAGGCATATCCTTGTCATTGATCTTGATTATGACAGCCTCTATTCAAAACGGTTGACTAGGTTCGTAACTGAAGAGAATAGAATTGTCTCTGGAGCCGCTGTTTAATTCTTTGGCTGAAGGGAAAGTCAAAACAAAATCAGTCATAAAACCTTTTCAAAGGGAAAGTCAAAACAAAATCAGTCATTAATACCTTTTCTCCAACCAAGAAGCGAATTATCAAAAGCCACAGAACGAGTTATTTTCTGTTTATTCTGTTTTTCATCATACTTGGAACATTGTTGTTTTTTTTTAAATCTATTCTAAAAAAAGCCAATGAAATAATCTTAACATCTTAGCTGGGCCTAGAACTTTTGTGAACGATGAATAGAGAAACAAAATCATATAAGGGTGTGCATAGGTGCCACGTTTCTGCTTCAAACTTTTCCACTTACGACATGTTCTGTATAATTAACCTTATGCAGAACAATAACGGCTGATTGAACAGGAAAACGTGGTTAGCATGGCTGTTGCCACTTTCATAAGTCACTGATTGGACGTTGAGTCCATGTCATTATAATCACTCCTTAATTTCCATGTACATTCGTGTATAGGTCGAATTTCAAAGACCTAATTTTTCAGTTTTGACTCATTAATGTTAACATTCAGACAGAAGAACTAGGAACAACTAATGGCATCACAGATAAATATAATAAATTATTTTGTGACCATAAAACAATAGCTAACGTACAAAAAACGATTAATTATTGTGTACATACGATGGATGTGAGTTGCAATGTGATATTTTTGCCTATCGAGCCCCCCTCGTCACCAGGTATCTGTCGTTCTTGACTGTGGGTCTAGTGAGTATCATTCTTGTGTCAGATTCGTAAATAAAGACTTCCAACTCTATCTGCTCAGCACAGTGTTCTGGCTATGAAACTAAAATATATTTGGTGCTTAGAGTCCAGGTCTGGAAGTCTGAGGAATGCGAAATCACATCTTTGTTGCCATTACCCCCTGTTTCATTCTGATTCAGAGTAATGATACAAATTAGAGTTTAATATGAGGGTCAAATAGATCGGTTAAAAAATTATTAGTTTTAGATAGAAATACTTAAAGCCATATTACTGAATACTTGAATCTTTAGAATTGTGTACAAAAAGACCATTAATATTGAATAAGAATATTTACCTGAAGCCATACGGCTGTGAACAAATCATTCCTGTTGAAAATAAGTCCTGGAAGCTATGCGATTTTTCAAATTATTATCATTAGTTACTACAGTATGTAATTGAATGCAAGGGAATATATATATATATATATATATATATATATATATAGTTTTTCAATATACATGGGGCCCATATATATATATATAGTGGGTAGAGTGTTCGTCAATGGTCTGAGAGTCGAGTCATACCAAAGACTCAAAAATGGTACTTGATACCTCTTTGCTAAACACTCAACATTATAAAGTCCGGATCAAGGGTATAGGTAGCAATCCAGGGAAAGGAGTATTATCCTTTCTATACCTTGGTGTAGTAGATATTGAAAACGTGGCCTTCGGGCCATCCTTGACTAAGGTTGGCCAACACACACACACACACACACACACACACACACACACACACACACACATACACATATATATCATCATCATCATCATATCGTGCTGGCAGCACGGATATCCTTGACCCTCTCTCGTCACTCCTCCCTATCGTTCATCGCCCTAGGCAGGTCTTCAGGACAACAACCTGTATCCTCACATAGCTGCTGAATGTACGTTCGTGCTGGTCGTCCTGTTTTTGCGCGGCAATGTGTGGGGATCCATAAGAGTACATCTCTTATGAGTTCATCTCTGCTTCTCCAGCAATGTCCTGCATGTCTGGTTCGTCTAACTTGAATAGTTTTCGTGATAGGGGGCAGGTGGCCGTACAGTTGGTGTCTTGTGGGGTGTTGCTGCCAGGACTTGTTGAGGATTGCACGCAGCATTCTTGTGTAATTGCCATCTAGTTTCTTCTCCAGCCATTTTGTTAGCGTCCATGTAGTGCATCCATATAGCAGTATCGATGTGACTGCTGCCTGGAAGAAACTGCGTTTCATTTTATCGGTTAGGTCTGATTTCCATATAGTCGATAGCCTATTGATAGCTGTCCATGCTTTCGTTAACCTCGTTTCGATGTCCTTTTCGGTTGATTCGACGCTGCTTCCTAGGTACGTGAATTTGTCTACTAGTTTAAGAGGGGTTCCTTTTAGAGTGGAGATGTCCCCCGTTTGGTTATAGCACATATATTCCGTTTTGTGTGCATTAACATGTTCCAAACTATGCAGAAGTGTTTCGGCTTGGTCAGGTGTATTTGCCAGTATCGCTATGTCATCGGCTTAGTCGGCGTCGGTAATTGTTGTTGCGGGGTATCTTCTGCTTCTTTTCTTCGTCGGTTCGAAGCCATTCTCTTTGATTTTGTCAATCGATGTTCTAAGTACGTAGTCTAGACAAATGATAAAGAGATACGGAGCCAGCGTGTCCCCTTGTAGTACTCCTGCTACAATGTCGAAGTATTCTGTGTCTCCATCTGGTGATCGTACTTTTACTTTAGTGTTTCTATAGAGAATCGTTATTGCCGCTACGGTTTCTTTAGGTATGCCGTACGCTAGTAGGATTTGTTCCATCTTTCCTCTGTGAATGGAGTCGAAAGCCTTGGTAAAGTCGACAAATATTAATGTCGCTTGTAGGTTCTTTGCCCGTACACCTTCAAGGATTCTGCGGATGGTTAATATTTGTGAGGTCGTGGATCTATTTCTTCGGAAGCCATTTTGGTTTTTTCTAAGTATGTTGTCGATTTTGGGTTCTATTCGGTTTCGTAGTAGGGCATTGTAGATTTTGGCAGCTATGGATGTAAGTGTTATGCCTCGGTAGTTTTTGGCTAATCCGAGGTCCCCCTTTTTAGGGAAGGGGAGTATGCATCCCTTCGTCCATCTATCTATCGGATTTTGATTGTATACTGCGTTGCAGTGTCGGAGCAGTATGTCGTCGAATTGTCTGGTCTTCCATACTTCCGGGGGAATTTCTTCCAGCCCTGCAGGTTTCCTATTTTTAATTTTTCTGAGAACCGAGTCGAGTTCTTCTTGTGTGAACGGTCCAAGTTTAATGTCTAATTGTTTGCTAATTATTCTGGTGATTGGTTCATGCGTTATTTTTGGTGGGTTTCCAAGTAAGTTTTCGAAGTGCTGTTTCCACAGTTTTATTCTTTCTTGTTGGTTTGCTGCTTTAAGTTTTGCTTTGGCTGTGTTCTTTCTTCTGCTGTTGATGCTTTGTTCAATTCAGTATTCTACATAGAATCATGTCTCTAAAACAATTGCTCATTTCACCTCAAACAAGTCAGAATAGCCTGTTATATAACTTAACAAAGTTAGCGATTTTCCTAATGGATATTTTCGCTTGCTAAAAAGACTAGTTCATGCATTGAATAATTTAACAAAGGTTGACATCCACTTAAACCATCAAACCAACCAACCAACCAACCGACCAGCTAATATTAATAACACAGATGTTGTGAGTGATTGTGGTCTTCATTTAATATTTTTAAAAACGCTTAGTTACCAACAAATTCAGTGAAGTCTCATACTCAAGATACTCTTTTTTTCTTACCATGTTGCAGGGGATGCAATCCGTGTATTCTAGACGGAGAAATTTAGCAATATGCAGTGCTATATTTTCAGTAATAATTTAGAAATGTTAACTCCTTCGTAGTACGGTAGCACGCATTGACAATAAGTTTCATAAACCACTGGCTGAAACAATACAAGGCGCGCTAGATTACTAAGAATCGACAGTAATATAAAGAAAAACAAACGTATTCAATGGAAAAAAGTCATTGAATAATATTTATTTGCTTTTTATGCCTCTTTAGGCATCATCCCTTTTTACTGACTTCTCGCGTCAACTTTACCAAATGAATAAATAAATCAAAAAGAAGAAACTATACAGAGAAAATATGCAATATTAATACCATACCTTTATTCAGATTAAATTCTGTTAATAATTCATCTGACAGTTCCCCAAAATACCGCCATAGTTTCTTTTCATTAATGTGATTAAAAAAAAACAACCTTTTTCTCAGACATATTCTTGTGATCCACAGGACTTTAATAGGTACTACCACTCCTAATCAGAGTGGACCTAGGAGTAATAGTCATAAAGAGATGATTATATACTTCACAGAATCTCTCAGGACACTTTTCGTCCTGGAAACGGTGCTGGACTTGGTTTTGTCACTCACATTGCAGTCACAAATGCTTAGTATTATAATCCACCTAATTTTTCCCGCATCAGCTGTTTGATCTCTGTAAACGTACAGAAAGCAGTGATATATATCAGGAAAATACTGTCAGCGAATTCTAAGTGAGGGCTGAGTGAGATACTCACTAATTCACGCTAATTCGTTTCCTTTCAAAGTAATACATTTGCGAAAGGTATGAACTCCTCTACCCTTCCTGTTATGTTTTAAATAGTAACACCAATGATCGCTTTGGCATTGAATAACCTACAAAGGTTGATATGTCATCAAACAAAGAAATCAAACCAAATCTATTCAGCTATAGGTAAACCGTAGTGTAAACTTCACTGTTCTGCCTGGACAAGGTCAACCGGTCTAAGAGAAAGAAAACTATGGGCGTGTAGGTTAACTGTATTATATTAATTGGAAAACCTCTGATGTGGAATCTTTAAATCAGTTCAATATTTTGTCCAAACTCGTTTTGGCTACTCTTATGGCATCATTAATGTCAAATTTCATAGTACCTTTTCTTTAAACGACATCAGTGTTTGCAATATGGGCAACTCTAAGCGTTCTGTATTATCCATCGCAAGCTTGCGCTGTAATCTATGCTCAGATCCGCAGACTCGTTTAACTGTAGGATCCTGTATTGTGATTCTTATATTCTGTTGTAGTTTGGCGTGGAAATAAATAGAAGGTATCACTTTTGGAGCGGGACTCACAATTACTCTAATTAAAATTAGAAGAAAGATGCCAAAGGGAACTGAATAATTATATCAACGAGTGTTTTGACAATACTCGTGACGCCTGTTAAATTGTTATTGCTTCAGGTCTTAGGACATTCGTTCCAAAGGCAGTGCACAGCAAATTGGTAGACAGTGAGTCTCCAAATGCCCCAGCGATTTGAGCAGCGACTGTTGAAGTTCACCGGATCAGCCTCCTTGAGAGGTGGTTGAGCTTAATTAGCAGCCGATCAACCTCTTGAACTGGAATCGAGACTGACATTCAGGCCAAGGATCAACGCCTTTAAACAGTAATTATTATTAGCGTTCTGTAACTTTACGAAACGTAACCTTGTCTCTAAGCCGACATCACAAAGCTAACTGAACAAGAATAATAGCATAATTCATTTGCGCTGAAACACGTTTGTCTGTTGCTGTGGTATCTCACTTGAATCATCACAATTTTTATCAGAAAAAATTTTAAAAAGAGCATCACACGACGATTTATTCTCTCTTCATAAATCACTTATTTACAAATATAATTACCCAATCCCCCTGTAGGCCAACAACTTTAAACTAATCAAACATACTATGAATTCTTTCTATATCTCTCGCTTGAAAGAATACAAATAAACCATATTAGAACTGTTTTATTAGTTGAGCACTTAATTAGCAGAAAAAATTGTTGACTTTTATTCTTTCTAATATTGTAAATTTTAATTTTAAACAAAGAGATACGCCTTCCAGTAACTTGTTCATGTTAATTACCTTTTTTAATTCTTAGAGACCTCCTCTCAATGAGAGCCCACGTTTTCTATAAGCAACAATCTTTCACGGTAAAACAGCCACTAAGGTAAAAGAAAAATATGCATCCCAAATTATATTATATTCATTAAGAACATATAAACACTCCCCCATTTATTAATATAGAGTCTAAATGCAAATCTCAATGTTCTGTTATCAGCAGGCCCTGTCAGTGGGGCTTAGAATACGTTGACTGTATCACCTGAGAGGCTGGCGAAGGAATTTACGGCTGTCGCTCGTATAATGCAAAGCTTTTCGAACGAATTGAGCACTCTGGTATCCAGTAAGGTATAAAATGTAAACAAACGAACGCTACCACTTAATACCTTATAATTCCCTAGCTGACGTAGTACCCTTGTTGGCTGAGCGGTCTAAGTCTAACGTAACGTTGGGTGTGTTTCGATTCCAGCTTCAAGCTTGCCACGCTGAAGTGTTGTGATACAATGATTTTTACTTTTATACTTATTCTATAATTCTGACGGTGTGAAAAAACTCAGATGATACAATTTGTAAAAAAAGAAATATTATACAAACTGATATCCGGGAAAAACTCCCCCCCAACAAAAAACAAAAACGAAAAGACTAAAAACATTCGTACTGCTTGAATATAATTAACCATTACTGTTGTTGTATACTTTACATATACAAATTCAGATACAAATATAAAACATTGGCGGACTCTGTCGTTTCAGAGACGAACGGTTTATTAACTTCTGGCTTTGGTCCATGGCGACACGAGTAGAGAGACGCAATTCTTACTACACTGACTCCAACCCCATGCGCAGCGCATCTTGTAGTGTTTAAAATATCTGTCGGTAGAGATCCGAAATTCCCAACTATATTTTTCAACGGTCAAAATTCAACTCTCAATGGCCGAATACCCAACTCTCGCCTCAATGATCCAATCTCAACTGACTCTTTTTCAAAATCCGCAAATTCTCAGGATCATCTCTTCTGGGCATGACGTCATCCACTCTCCAGCCCCGACAAAACTGCACCCAATAACTATGCACCTGGGCTCTTAACTCGAATAGTTCAAAGCCCAACCAAACTGAATGATAAAATATAATCAACGAAAAATGATTAATATAAAAAATCGTTCCTTAATTGTATAACACTGTATTGCCTGGTCAAAAGAAAAACCCACCGACAGAATATCATAAACTAAAACGATAAAAGGGCTCTATACACTAAGTTTAGCAAAATTCGAATACCTACAGAGCCAGAAGTAATCTCACTAGATTTCAGCTAACCAGATCATCAGGATAATTCTGACGAAAGAGGGTTGGACCAAACGGCATTTTATTGATTAAGTGGCCGCCAATAAGAATAAAGAAATAGTATATATCTATATTCACACACACACACATACACACACACACATATATATATATATATATATGTATATATATATATATGTATACATGCAGTAGTTAAAGAACAGAACAACAACAAATATTTAAATGATATTTACTTAAAAAAATTTGCACGTACGTTTATGAAATTTTTACAAAATATACTTGGAATATATATGCACTGATGACAAAAAGTTTTGTAAATTTTCTTTTACAGTGTTCCTTAATTTTTGACTTAATTTTTTAGGTCTTTATTAATTTAATGTAAAATTTTTTTAGAAAACTTTATGTGTAATAAATACATGCATGTTCCAAGTATATATTTGTGAAAATTTCCTAAACGTACGTGCAAACTTTTTCAAGTAAAAATCATTTAAATTCTTATTGCTCCGTTCCCTAACTTATGGCCGCTACTATATATATATATATATATATATATATATATATATATATATATATATATATATATTACCAAGCAAAAAACCAGGCTTTTTTATGCCTACAAATATTAAGTATCTCCGACTTTCGGTTAAGTAATTCATTTGGATTATGGTAGGAAACTATTGCTAGTTTTTCCTCCATGTATTGCTGTCAATATTTATCACCTATTTTATATTTACGAAAATTTTTCACTTTCTCCTATTTTCATATAGGATCTGTTCCTAGCTTCTTTTTAATTTCCCCACCTAGTTAGATAACATGTGCGAAACTACTTCTATGATTGTATTATATTTTTTAATGGTCATGACAGTGGATTAGATGTTAAGCAATTCGCTGCTAATAACATGAACATATACGAGGTAACTTTTTTACTTTAATTCTCTATTTGCAGCTTCAGCTCATTACCCAACTTGCAGATGACAAAATTCCATGGCGAGGAAGAGAAAGCAATAAACGTAGATGAAGGATGCCACTGGCAACCCTTTGTATGAACTTGACACATGGATGCTGAGTGATGGACGGTCACTGATAAAACGACTGTGAGTAATTCTAGTCTTCGTGTCCTTATTAATAACAAAGCAGCCTTGTCCAGGAATTTGAACTGCTCCACCACATGGGGAAGAGTCTAGAGAATATGAACCAAAAGATATTAATCGTATATATATATATATATATATATATATATATATTTATGAATGAACCTTTCCTCACAAACAAGATGCGAACGCAAGGTCTATTTTTTAACCGGTGTTTTATAGGTTTTAATTCAGAGTTTTTCTTATATATATATATATATATATATAGTGCCGGTTTTTTGTTCTTTCAAATCCGATTCAACATTCTGTTAACAAATCAACTGCCAGTTTTCACGTCAATCAAGTTTGTAAGTAGACTGCTAAAAAACTTGACAAACTTAACGATTTTTTCTAATTGGAATTCATTTTTAAAAACTGGCATTAAAAATGGAAAATAAATTATTAGAAAAGATACGTTTCATTTTTCATTATATATATATATATATATATATATATATATATATATATTGTCTGTACTTTTTCAAATCTGCTTCGATATTTTTTCCCCAAATCAACTGCCTCATCCACGTCAATCAATTTTGTAGGTAGACAGCTTAGAAACTTAACAAAGTTAGCGATTTTTCTTAATTGTATATTAAAAAAAAAACAGGGATTAATCATGGAAAAAATAGTAAAATAAGTTTCATATTTTAGTCTATGTTTTTAATTTCCCTTTTTCTATTAAATAAGTGTTTATATTTACTTTTAAATAAATGTTGTTTTATTGGTAGCTTTTATGATTAAACTCGACTCTGTCAGTATTGCTATTCAGCTTGTACCTTGACGTGAACTGGCAGTTTTAGTCTCACCGAACGTCGAACAACTCACCTAAAATGTTAACTAAATTTTTCTCAAGAGCAAAAATAAATTACTGAGGAGCCGAATCTTCAATTCTTGCACTCAAATATTTTCATATTGCAAGATGATATTTTCTTTCTTTCTTTCTTTCTTTCGTGCCATTTGCCTTCTTTTTCCTTTCTTTCTTTTTGTTTCACACTTTTCTTTCTTCTTCCTGGTTTTCATTACTTTTTTCCCTCAGTATTTCTTTTTGTTTTTTTTTTCTACCTTTTTCTTTACTCTTTTTATTTCTCCAAAATTTTTTCTTTCTCATCCCCTTACTTCTGTTTTCTTTCTTTCTTTTTTGTCTCTCACAATTCTTCCTTTTTCTTTTCTTTCTTTCTCTTCTTTGATATTACTTTCACCTACTTTTCCTTTTTCCTCAAACACTTTCATCTTTTTCCTTGTTTTTCTTTCTTTCTTTCTTTCTTTCTTTCTTTCTTTTTAGACCTTTTTATTTATTTCATTATGAATTTGTTAATAACAAACACCAACTTTTAAAAGAGAAATAAAAAAAAAAACTTTCAGAATGTTTGGTTGAGTTTCTTAGCTGAATGGCATATCAACTTTTGTGTGTTATTTAATGCCAAAGTCATCCAATTTAACCAACTGCTGGGAGATGAAGGAATTCGAACTTTTTACGAGTGTATTAGTCAAAAAGTGAACGTAATAGCACGACTGGAGTTCGAACTCACTTACCTTATCCTGCACGTCAGCCACTACGCCATGAGAACTTCTCCGTCTCAGAATGTTATTAATAGATTAAATTTGTGCACTTACGTTTGTATTCGGTGCAATGTACTTGGGTGTAACTAGTATGGATGTATATATGTAAGTATGTCTGTGTGGGTGTATTCTTGTACTTCTGTTTGTGCATATATACGTATATGTGTGTATTTGATTGTGTGTGCGATTGTGTATGTGAAGGTGTGCCTAAGTATTTTGTATGTGTGAATATATCTGTAACTTACAAATGATCAAACGACTTAATTAACCGACTTAATTAACGACTTAATTAAACCTATAACTAGAAGTTAATTTTCTACAAGAGTTTCCAAAATATCGTTTGCCAAGGAGGTGCAGTAAAAAGCCCATTGTATAAAACACACACACACACACACACACACACACACACACACACACACACATATATATATATATATATATATATATATATGCTTCCATATATGAATGTTTGTTCACGGGCAAGTCTATGCATGAGTGTGTGTCTCTTTCTATCTCACACTCTCAATATATATATATATATATATATATATATATATATATATATATATATATATGCCTCCACTACAGTTGTCTTTACATTGTTTGTTTATTACAATTCTTTGGAACGTTAACGAACGTAAACTATAACTGTCAGTCAAATGTTAATTAGTTTAAATAATTTTTTAACCATTGTTTTCATATTTTATTTCTTGAAATTGTCTTTGAAATAACGTTTTAAACAGGCACATAATTGCATACACGTACACACATACATACACACATGTATATACAATGCACACATATACAGACACAGACAGACAGACAGACAGGCACACACACACACACACACACACACACACATATATATATATATATAACCGTTTGAGTATTTGCCATTTTTAAATCGGTTATAATATCAAAGTACGCAGCATAAGGCTTTCAAAGAGATGACCTGGATATTCCGGATCCAGGTTAGGGTTGCTGTTGATATCGATACGACGTACAAGAACCCAAAATCGGCAATAAAAACAGTACATCACTGAAGACCACCCACGATTCATCTAAAACTATATTCTTCGAATATATATATATACATATATATATATATACATTTTTAATCTTTATATCTAATCTATAATTCTATTAGTATGAAAGAAACCCAGATTGTACAATCTGCAAATTCTACAAACTGATATCTGGGAAAAAATTTCGTAAAAAGAGAACAGACAAAATACACGTGCTACTTGAAAATAATCAAGTAGCATTTATGTCTACTGAAAAGTAAAACACCGACAGAATTACCTAAGCTACAACGTAAAAAGTGCTCAATACATAAGATAGAGGTAATATTATGAAAATAATTCCTACATGGTCACGAGCTAGTCTACTTAGGTTTCACAGAACGGTTTCTCAGGATTGCTCTGTCCCGAGCAATCCTGAGAAGCCGTTCTGTGAAACCTAGGTAGACTCGTTCTTGGCCATGTCAGAATTATTTTCATGTATATATATATATATATAGATAGATAGATATAGAATCAAGTTGTGCTTATTGTATATAACCCTTGATTAATCTGATCGCCAGTTCCTGCTGTCAATCACTCCTCGCAGGTTCACTAGAAAAAATCCAGTGACTGCATAGAGTGCATGTACATAAGTATTTGTGGTT
>CAUZXS010000541.1:10000-97997 GCA_963585895.1 Sepioteuthis lessoniana
TATTAACTTATTTCAGGTTCTTATAAATTCTTATAAGTTAAATTATAAGCTTTATAAAACCATCTTCAGATGAAATATTTAAAATTATAATTAGATGTTATCATATTACTTCCAGTGAGAATAGAATAAATAAATATATATCAGCTCTATGCTGATACAGGATATAGCCTTGAAGACCTACTGGGAGTGATGGATGATAGAGAAGGGTGAGAGTCAGGGAGATCTGTGCAGGCGACACGACATGATGATGATGATGATGATAAATATATATATATATATATATATATAATATATTATAATATAATTCATTATAAGATATATAACACTTATAATATAATTAATATGATCATTATATATATTAATATATATATATATAAGGTGAGTCAAAATTATGTTAACAACTTCATATTTTTTATCTACATGTAATATACATATACAATTTATATATACCAAATATGTACATATAGATATATATAATATCTATATGTATAAGTATTATATATGTTATGTACATGTAATATGCATATAAAATTTTTAAGTATAGAATATATATATATATATATGCATAATATGTAACACATATATGATATATGTATATAATGTATACTATAACACAAAATATCAAAAATGTTGCAAGAGTAGGCCATTGATAATATACCCCTACAAATCCGATGAACAGGGTAATTCCAACAGTATGGTGCACTGCTTCATTTTGCCCATACTGTTTGCACTGTCTCAACCAAACTTTCCCAAATCATTGGATAGGTTGTGGCAGTCCATTGATATAGCCACCACACTTCCCTGATCTGACACCCTGTGACTTCTGGGTATGGGATATGATAAAGGATTGCATGTATAGCAAAAAAAAAAACAGAGACACTGAAGACAGAATAAAAGATGTAATATCAAAGATTCCTCATGAAATATGTGTCAAGGCACGAAATTGTACTGGTGATTGCTGATTTTTGTGCATCAGTTGTGCTGGTGGACAAGTGGAGACAGTTATATTGAATGATTCCTCTCATACTATATATATATATATATATATATCTCATCAAATTGCACTGACAGTATGTAGTTTCCAGATTCTCTCTTGCCATCCATCACTATCATCCATCCTTCAAGTCAGATCCTCTATGGTACTTTTTCTGCTCAGCCAACACTTGTGTAGTAGCTAATAAAAAGGGAGCCTTTGGGTTACCAACTTTACTTTTACTTTTATTTGTTTTATTTTACACACACACACACATATATATATATGTGTGGATGACGATATATACATATATATATATATATATATATATATATATATACATACACACACAAAACATTCATAAGGTATACTTATGTATAACATATATATGATATTATATATATGTATTGTATACTTATATACTAAATCATATATATATATATATATATATATATATATATATATATATATATTTGATACATGTGTAATGTATATATTTATTTTTAGCATCTATTTGTAATATATATATATATGCTTTAGTATATATTTGTATATAAGTATATATTTGTTATGTTAATGTAATATGCATATAAAAGTAATATATATAGTATAATCACACACACACACACACACACACACACGCGCATATATATATATATATATAGATATGCATAAGTAATATATATGTTTTGAACATGTAATATCCATATAAAATTTATATATATAGAATATATATATATATATATATATATATATATATAATACAATACATTAAAAATGTACATATATATCTTTGGATGTTGAATGGAAAGAGAAAAAGTGAAGAAATAGGTGATGACACTTTATAATTTCAAATTGTTTGGGTCAAACAAGAAAAAAAATTTTTCTCAAATTATTTTACTACCTCTCGCTGTATGAAATTTTTGTACATCTTAGTGCTAATATGCAAAAACAAAACATGTAACCCTACCCATACCCTGAAAAAAAAATCCCAATAAATTTTCCAAGAAGAAATAAATTTATGAGATCCATACTTACATGAAGTGTGAGTACTGTGGCATGGAGACCATCAAACTCTTTGTCAAAAGGATTGAATCGGTCATGCATTACATGATTTTTATCCCACATGACATCTGGTTTGAGGACAAGGCCACATCGATTGTTCTGCTCAAATAATGTTGTATTTAGCGCCGTGGCCATATCTGAACAAAAAATATATGTCTGGGTTATCAATGAAGATGTAATTTTAAAAACTGATCAAACTGAATGAGTATACAAACTGAGAGGAAATACTGTTCCTCCTTTTAAATAAAATCTCATTTTTGCATGTCCTTAAAGCACTCTATATATAAGTAAAGTTGGCGACCATAGTCGAGGGTGACCCGAAAGTTCCCTTTTCGATAGCTACTACTCCAAGGTGTAGGGGCGGGCGCAACTCCTTTCCCTGGATTGGTCCACTTTACCCTTGATCCATACCTTATAATGCTGAGTGTTAAGCAAGGAGGCATCAAGTACCATTTTTAAAGTCTTTGGTATGACTCGACCTGGGATTGAACCCAGGTCTCCGGGGCCATTGGCGAACACTCTAACTGCTTGGCCAATGTCCGGTATTATATATATATATAGTATATAATACATTGTTAACAATTTTACAAAAGAAAGGCATTGAAAAATAGGAAAAGGAAATAAGGAAAAATAGATTTTTAGTGGCCAGTGATTAAGACAAGTATGTAAGGTAGAATATGACTATTATTCATTAATTAATTACTTGAAATATATCTTGAAGATCTGTGAAACTGTTGGGTTCCAGTAATAACAACTGTCCATAATGATATTAATGCTTCTATTTAGGAAGGAGCAAAGGCTTCTAATTACTATTTCATTGTTATCTAAAGAATAAGTTATATGTATATATATTTATTATATATTTATATATTTAAGAATTATTAGGAATTTGGATGAGTAAAAAATAACATTCTGTATGAAGGTAACACAAAATCATTTTTCAGAAATGTCGAAGTTCTGTTGTATATTGTACTTGCACTTGAATGTTGTTCACGCATCGAAGTGAGTCTGACTTGATTATATGTGCATTCTGTGGGCAGTGATTGCCTTCCAGCCCAGGAGTAGCTATGCAAGCATTGCTATATACTGGCCCACACATTGACATATTTTTGTCTGCTAGCTGGGCTGTTCAGGTGGTAAGTGTTGTTATTATTTTATCCTGTGCGTTAGGACAGTGGCTTCTTCATCTCCCCCCCCATGTGTGCAAGCTGGGTTGTATGAGGGCTGGTCTTTCTTTGAGGCCTGGTCTGTTATGTAGTAGTAGTCTAGAGAGAGCTCTAGGAATTTTGGACGATGGGGTGTGTGCAAATGTACGTGTGTTTTGTTTCCTGTTGCATTGGGAATTTAGGTGCTGGTAATCCACGGTCCTTCTTGGTTTCCCATTTTTCTTTGCAGTAATGACCATGGTACTGCACCAATTGGTGGGGGTACCGATTGGTATGGGAGTGATGATGCCTCTCTTGACATCATCCCAGAGGGCCTTCTTTACTTCTTCCCTGTTGTGGTATGGTACTGGAATGGGGTTATGTTTGGCTTTGAGGATTGCACCATCTTTGAGGTGAATGTGGGCTGGAGGGCCGAACATTGCCAGGAATTTCCCACTTTTGTTGAACACTGTGGTGGCAAATTGATCCAATCGCCATTTTTTTAGATTTTGTATATTTTCACTGGTCAGTGGGTATGGAGGGGTTTTAGGATAGTTGAATGTTGGTTTATTTGGGGGAGGGTCTGTCTTGTGAGGTTTGGTACCTGGATGAATGGCATCACATGTTACTGATGATGGTGATGTCATGGGTCTGGGGAAGCAAGGAGGTAATATCCTGACATTAATACAGGCTACCTTGCTGAAATATCTTACTTGTATTTTGTTGCATATATACAGAGCCTGCTTTGTGGTTTGACTCCTAATTTCGAATGTGAAAAGTAACCAACCTTGACATATCAAGGAAAAACGGTGCGTACCTTTTTTTTAGAGGGGACCAAATTCCTTTCTGAGAGTCCCATGTGCTGCAAGTGTGTAAGTCCATCAAGGCATATAGTTGCACCGTTATCGGTGTAGATCTTGAGTCTGGTTGGGTGAGCAGCAGGGATGTCTCAGATCTGTCTTGGATCAGGGCATGGGGAGAATGGGATTAATGTTGCATCAAGCTCTTAAAGCTATGTACGCAATGAGGGCATCCATGGTGGCTTCCTCATCCTCAATGCATCACATAGCACCTTGTTTCTCCTCGCCCTTCGACTGGCAGACCCTCTCAAAGTGGTTTTGCTTGCCATATGCTCTGCATGTCTGGCCCCATGCAGGGCACGTCTGTGGCTTACCACCTGATCCAGCTCCACCATGTTGGTGACAACCGCAACCTCTACATGCATTTTGCCAGGGTCTGGTTTCAGCCACGGTCCTTTCATGTCTGTGAGTAGCAGTCAATCGGGTCACATCCTGGGCCTGCCTTTGTTGACATTTGCTGACATCTGCAACCCTACTATGTCAGAAACATCAGATATTTCATTTTGGTCTCGCATGGCCATTTCAAATGCTTTGGTGTGGCTTATATTCTGCCCTAGGATCTTCTGCAAACCTGCTTTCATCAGCATGTCCACCAGTAGAGAATCATTAGCAATAACCCGGATGAACTGGTCCTTGATATATATCTGGGATAGGTCATGGTGACAATTTGGGCATATAAAGTTAAAATCCTGGGCTTCTGATCGTAGCTGAACTAAATAATTTTGAACAGTTTTGTTATCACTTTGAACAATTGATGAAAATGAGATCTGGTGCACCATGGGATTTGATTTCTGCATGACTAGGACCTCGAGTATATCAAGTAACTTGTAAGGGCTTGTGTTGAAGAACTCGAGGTAGGTGTTGATAATAGAGTTCTGGACAGTTATATAGCTGGACATTAGTTTGTGCAGTGGGGAGATTAGTCATCCTTGTGAATATGTCCCAGTCTATTCTGAATTTCTGGAATTGTTGTGTTGTCATTTTCGAGCTGAGTTGAGGGAGTTTTGCGGCCGGCGGCTTCATGTGACTAGCTGGTGATACTAAGGGTTTTTTAGTCAATTTGAGAATGGCGAGCACATTGCCCATAGTCTTGATGCCCAGTTCCTTGATCATCATACAGTCCAGCATGTGGAGACTGTCCCTTGTGATTTCCTTGGTAGAGAATGTTTGCACATAAATCTTAGTGGAGGTAGCTGATATGCATGCTTTGATGAATGAGCTTTCCCATCCAGCCGAGTCGTATCCTGTTCGCAGCGCCACGTTGAAGTTCTGTTGTATATTGTACTTGCACTTGAATATTGTTCACACGTTGAATTATGCGCTGAAGTGAGTCTGACTTGAGCATGAGTAAGGGAAGATTATCTGTGCATTGAGGCATTCCATGATGCACAGGTTGTTGAATCGATTCTGTGGGCAGTGATTGGCTGCCATCCCAGGAGTGGCTATGCAAGCATGTATATATACTGGCATGCTCATTGACATATTTTGGTCTGCCAGCTGGACGCTAGCTGGGCTGCTGCGCCAGTAAGTGTTGTTATTATTTTATCCTGTGCGTTAGGGCAGTAGCTTCTTCAAGAAATTGGACTGAAAACTGTCTTATTCTCTAAGTTAGAGCATTTTAAGTGTATTATACATTTGAGGGATTATGGTTACATATGTTTTATCAATAATATTGATTTTATTGATTTTGGTTTTAAAGCCAAATATTTACAGCTAGCAAATAACAAAGTTTAGTGACAATTTAAAAAAATTGTTTTTATTATACATTGTTATTCTCTGATCAATATCCTCATCTTGATTGTTATAGTCACAGTATTTTGGTTGTTTTATCATCTGTCCTTCTCTATGTGTTTATCATAGTTGATAAGTTTTTGTGAATTTTGAACTTTTATTGTGCTTGTTATTGACCAGGACTCCAAAGATGAGGATCAATGTGGTATCACTGCAAATATTAAATTATGATGGAAAGAAGAACACAAACATCTTTTCTTGCATATAACTTTTATAATAACTTGCAGAGGCTGGTCTAGAATATGTTCATGGGTTTTCTGACCAGTTGTCTCAGAAGAAGGAAGCAATTTTGTTAATGGCAAATTCTAACCCTGTGTAGAATTCATATTTCTGAGCCTCTGAGTTCACTGTCTCTATCAAGGCTCTGACCTTCCTATTTCTGTTTCTATCATATGAATTTCCTCCTATGACTTATCTTTGACCTACTTTATAATCTTGAAAGTGCTTTTCAATGACATTTGTTTTTCCATTATTCCATACCTGAGGATATTGAGGTCATCCCCAGGTTACCACAACAATACACAATGATACAAGATAGCTGTCATCTGTTACATAGCACTTTATTCAATCTACCTAGATATATTGTTTTCTCTAAGCAAAGACTAGATTTCACAAAATGCTATAAAAGGAAATTGAACTAATTACTCACAAATGATTGATTGGTAAAATTTGCTTACTTACCATTTCACCACAAGAAGGCCCCATCCATGGGAACATATTGTTCTCATTCTATTTTCTATAGCAAAGGGATATCTTGTATCAATTAATACCCTACATTAACTAAATTAAAGGTTTGCTTTGAATTTCTGAGTAAGTTAGTGATCTGAAGAATGTTTGAGGTACAACAATCAAAACGTGATTATAACAACCAAAATGAGATCACTAGTTTGAGTGCATCAGTCTATAATTGTATACTAATGATACTTTCATCTCAGAAAAGGTTGGAACATTGTGGCAATTGCAATGAAGATGTGGACATTAATGATTCAACCAAATTTCAGAAATGAATAACAATTTTTTTATTTAAAATTTTGAAATGTTTTATGAATGTATTCCAACTCACCTTCTGTTTGGTAATTTAGAGCAACCATTTGAATACCAAATATCCAGAACTGCATTGGATTAAAATTGGAGGAATCGATTCTTACACCTGCAGGATACGTCCTCATCAGCTGCCTTTCTGTGTGAGTATGGACAGTTAAGGTAAATTATTGAGAGAACCGAGTATTTAGATTGGCAAAAACAACCATAACTTGATTACACTATAGCTCAAAGTACAAAATGTGTATGACCAAAGCAGGAAATATAAGTGTTTATTAGTAACATCAGCCATCAGCAGGCCTATACTTGAAATAGAATATTACAGGTCTTTATTTATGAAGCCCAAAATAAGAAAAAAATTGTATTATATTATATTATATTATATCATGCATGGCGATTAAAACATTGTGAATAAGTTAATAATATTTTTACCCAGTTGACTGGGGCTGTAGAATACACAGACTGCACCTTTGCAAAAGGGTAACCCCCCCAATGAGTGTCCTGGTATATGACACTAATCAATCTGATGGTTAGGTTCCAATGATGTTGGGGGTATCGGGAATGCGGAGCACCCCTTCATTGCCATTGCGCCCAGGTTCATTCTGGCCCAGCATGGTAACACCTGATAAGATCCTATCTATGGGTTAAATAGAACTCTTGGCATACTTATGCTAAACTGAATTGTTTGACTAAACTGAATAGCTTGAAATAGGAATGTTTTTCACAATCAAACTGTACTTTCATTTAAACTGTGTGCTTATGCTAAACTGAATTGTTTGAAATAGAACTGATTATTTACACAAAACTACAAAGGTTGATATATCATAAAACCTAACCAACCAACCAACCAATAATAATATTTTGAAGTCCAAGCTGCATTCTGATTGGTTTATAATTGCAGGATTCCTCATCTGTCTTATGCTCATACAATTTGATCTGGCCTTTTCTAACTTATTAGAGGATGTCTAATCATCACATCATTCTTTTCAAGTTTATTTGATCTTATCAGATTTAATAAGGAATTTGATTATAACAAGAATATTTCCTTTCTGAGTAGAGCTTGGAGGATTCTCATCATTTTTGTAAAAATTGAAATTTTTTTCATCTGTAGATAGAAAAACTTACCTCTCACTAAAAATAGCCTTTACTATGGCTTGGCTCTATCATAATATAGATACAGTGCTAACAGGGTTGACAAATGTGTAACATGTGAAATATTTACAGTGTATAATTTACACAAATTAAATAAATAATCTAGGGAGTAGAAAAGGATGATATATAATAATACACTTGCTTTTCCATTATCCCATACCTTTATATGATATTTTCTATACCTCGAGGACATGGGTTGCCGGGTCATTTGTCTTCAAAGAGGGAAAAAAACTTTGTTAATTGTAAATTCTAACCCCAAGTAGAATTCATATCACTGAGCCGATAAGTTTATTCCCATCGTCAAGGTTTTAATCAATACAATCAGCTGTTTTTCAGCCAGGGACCCATTGTGGAGGGATCTATTGGTGTAGTGGAGTACAGAGTTTTAAGGGTTAAAGAATTTACAAAAACAAGGTTTTTAATGTTATTTATTATCCCACCCCCACAAAGCTTTTGACAGTAGATTGATTTATAGAGCTATACAAGTACAACTTGTCTTAATATGCATAGCTGTAATAATGGTTATTTTATAAATACAATACATAAAACTTAATTTTCATAGAAAATGCAAATATGCCTAGCTGCTGCTTTTTTTAAACTTGTAAAACATTTAGAATCTCAAATTTGTTTCATCTATACTCTTTGTTTATTGGTTACATCATTTAAGAAATTATTCAGAAAAACATTAAATATTCTTGAAATGAAAGAGAAAAGATAAAAATACTCACTTTTATGTATAACTATGTCTTATGTAATCAAACTACAAGCCTAAAGTTTTAGCAAAACAGGTGAGAGAAGTTACTTTCAAGTTACTTTTAAAAACCAATATTTTGTGACTGAATGAATTGTTCAGATTTAAAATTAGCAAAATTTAGTGGAGAAATGGATAGGCAGCAGTTCTTTAAAAGAAACTTTTTTTATTGGTTGGAATAAAAGGATATCTTATGAGTCCAGTGGGACATCGTCGGCAGAGATTCTTGGCTTTATTTTCATTGACTGAAGACAAAAGATAGCAGGCAGGTGTGGAGTCAAACCTTCGTGAACGAATCATGGAAGGTGTGATACTCAGTTCAGACTTCTCGGTCACTGCAAAAAATTAGAAAATAAATAAAAAATGGAGGAACAAGCAAAGAACAAAGAAAGGTTTAAAGAACAAAACTTTACAAAAATAGCCTAGATTAGTATTTTGCACTTGAATAGATTTTTGTTGGCATTTGCTTTTAATACATTTTTGATGGGTTTTTTAATACTTTTTTGATGGTTTTTTTAATACTTTTTTGATGGTTTTTTTAATACTTGGCTCAATTAAAAAAAACTCACAATGAATGCTGTTTTTGTTACAGTTACAATTGTTCATGAATGACCTGGGAGACTTGGGTTCAATCCTAGGTCGCATCATACCAAAGACTTTAAAAATGGTACTTGATATCTCCTTGCTTAATACTCAGCAATATAAGGTACGTATCGAGGGTAAAGTGGAGCAATCCAGGGAAAGGAGTAGCGCCCTCCCCTACACCTCGGTGTAGTCGCTATTGAAAAGGGAGACTTCAGGTGGCCTTCAACAACGGTCATCAACTTTACTTACATACATATATTTAAATGTATTGTGAATTTTAGTAGTATATGTGTAAAAGTTGCTTTGTAAGGCACAAAACATATCCTACTATAGTTTTATTCATATGAAATTATAGGCCTTTCATATTTTGTATACATGAAACCAAAATATATGCACATAAAATAGTATAATCTATATGTTGCTCCTCTCGAATATGGATATACAGAAATTTTACAATCTTTAGTAATGATTATGGACAGTTCATAAAAATTCTAAAGTGCGTTATAACAATTTGGAACCTAAATTTTTGTTTTAATTGCAAGAAAATAAATACTTATAGTGAAAATAATAAAAATCTTTTTTGCATAGTGTTATATACACAACTTAAGAAGGTTAATGGGTAGTCACCATAAGCGGGGATTTACCTTCTTCATCACACTGGTGAGTATTGTATTTTGTTAATGTTATAAAGATTTCTATTTCATTTCCAACCTCCATTTAGGTTATTTCTCATTCAGTAACCTTTTGTGAGGTTACAACACATATTTTAAGCATAATCAAGATTTTCTTTAATATTATTTATTGTCACCCAAAATTAACTTTGACTACAATGTAATTTATCTACTTAAATTTTAAAAAATTAACCCAGTATTAATTAACCCTAAAACTTGAATAGCTGGCATTTGTGTTGCTACCTTGATGAACACAGGAGGCCTGAATTTTGGCTAAGGAATCATCATTTCTATATCACCATTGTTTCTAATTAACAATATCATTTTATTATAATTGTTATTTAATAAAAAAATATTATTTCTTCTTTGCTCTTGTCAATGATTAATAACCTGAAAAGGTTGTTAAATAACAGATTGTAACATTTGATATATTTAACTATTTTTCAGCCATAATAGATCATAGAGTTTTAAGAGTTAAAGAATTTATAGATTGAAAAAAAATTACTTAATTTATTGATTACATCAGAGGATTTTGAAAAAAAAAATCCTTTCAGTATTGGTCAAAATCTTTGATCACTTTAAACGATTGTAGTTTTTACAAATTGCCCACTTAAAAGTGGATGTTCTGCATTGTGTTTTTACTGATGAAACATTGGCCCTGTTTGTGTCATTTCCATTCCTAGACATTACATTTTGTAGTAGGGGTTCTGAATGTGAAGGGAAGATTTGAGATATCTCATCCCCAAAAGAAAGCTGTGCAAAAGCCACCTCACATAAACCAATCAGCATATTGTGTTTTAAAACATTCCACTGCTAATATGCAAACATTTTTCCACAATTTTTTCTTAAATATTATCAAAATTCTTACATCTAAAATCCTGGCAAAAATTTTAAATGAATTGAGGATAAAGATAGTGAAGAAGAACAAGTATATGAGGCAGGAAAAATAGCAAAGGAATTTGAAATTTCAAAAAGTGACATTTCAGAAATCCTCACAAAATGTGGTCATCCTATAAAGCTTCAGCACTGAATGGTACAGAAACTGATCAGAATAGTAAAAGGTCAGCTAAAGACAGTAAAACAAATGATGGATAAGTGTCACTTGTTCAGTTTGGTGTCAGTAGAGGCCACAAAGCACATTCTTTGAGAACAGGAACTGAAGGGACGCATTGCAGCAAAGAAACCAGCATTAATCAAAAAGCATTTAAAGGTAAGATTAATTTGGTCAAAGATGTAGGAACCATGGGATATAGATGCTTGGAATAAGATCATATTCAGCAATGTAACTAGGATGGTACTGCATTCTTATAAGCAAAAATTTGTCAGAAGGTCTTCAGGAAAATGAAATGACCCATGTTACATGATGAAAACAGGGAAGTTTGGTGGTAAGCGTCTGATGTTCTGGAGATATATAAAAAGTGATGGTTCAAGAAAGTTGGTTAAGATTGATTGTTATTTGAATACTATCAAATACATCCAACTGCTGAAGGATAATTTAATATCAAACTTGTATGAAGGTGGATGGAGCTCCATGCCACTGATTGCAAAAGTTTGGATAGTGAAAGTGTTATTATATTGAATGACTGGTCAGTCCAGAGCTCTGATTTAAATATCATTTAGCAAATTTGGACAGAACTTTGAAGAGTTTGTTAGAAGAATCCACCAAATCTTAAAGAGTTGCAGGAGCTCAAACACAGAGAATGACATCTCATACCTGTGAAGATAAAGAATTTGTACACATCTTTTCCTGGGTGCTTTGAACAATTATTTAAACAAAGAGAAGCCACAGGAAATATTAACAATGTGTATTATCTTCTTGAAATAAATATTATGTAATAAATTTTCATTTTAACATTTTTCTGTTTTAAAATACAGTATCTTGATTAGTTTATGCGACTGAAAACTTTTACATGGCCATTTTGGGGATAATCTCCCATTTCCCCATCTCATTCAGAACCCCTATTACAAAATATAATGATTAGGTAAGGAAATGACTCCAACAGACCCAATGTTTCATTATTAAAAAATGCAATGCAAAATAACCACTTATAAGTTGGCAATTAGTAGAAACTTACAATAGTTTAAAGTGGCAGAAGACTTTTGTACAGTATTGTCCTTACTCAAAATGTAGTGAAAGATTTATTTGTTTATAGTGGGTTGTTAATTCAGTTCAAAGGTCAAGAAGGTGCTGGGTCAGATTTCCTTACTCATATGTAATGAAAACCTGTTTTAAAACCTATGAATGTCTCCTGGGGTAGGTGACACATGGACAACCAAAAATGATAAAACCTAATATTACCCACAATGGAAAAGGTAAATTCCTAACATTTAAAGGACATAATTCAAGGAACAATTTTATACATAAAAATAAAGGCTCAATTTTAATATATATGAAAATTCATTATTGATGAAATATATAAGAAATTGTAAGTTTCTCAAGATTTTTGCTACTTTCGATGTTAAATTAATTGCTTTATTATGGTGTAAAGTGTAAAGTGCTTTTGTGGACACAAAGAGCAAGTTTACTTCCAAATTATACACTGAAATATCAGAAATTATTTCAGATTAAAAAAATGAATAAAATTATTATACTATTCTAATCAGATAATAAAACTCTTCTTAATAACAGTAGATCAAATCTACTTAATAACAGTAGATCAAATCTAACCCTATAAATTTACTTTTTGTTTTCCCCTGATCATTTGATGTTACATTTGTTATTGTTTTTACTCACACTAGTAATATTAATAGTCATTTACTAAGCTTAGCAAGTACAAAGCCAGAATTTTAAGGCACCCAGTGAAGATCAAACTCACCAACAATAGTCAGCTAGCCTAGCTTGCTAACTATTACCATAATAGTGTCCCTATTAGTTGGCATATTATCTTGAATTTTTATGAGTTGAAGCATTGTTAACCATTATGAATTTTTTTTACTTGTATTTCTTTCAATTTAATTTTAGTTAATTTTAACAATTTCTTACTCTCCCACCTGTCACGTGATAGCTCACGGAGACGAAGAGGTAAGACTGATACTGTCCTCCCGGGTTGAATCAGCATTTTTTAGCAGTCAAAAAGTGACCGTTAAGAGAGAATGTGGGTCACAGAGGGGATAAACAGATGTTGGTACTCAGTGACCTCAGGCTGCCGGACATCGGAAGGGGAAAGAGAGAGAAGCCAAAATGATTGGCTGGGACCCCAAAACGGAAGTGGGGCTCCCTTCCCCTCAGCGGAAGTAAATAGGAAGAATTTAGTTTTTGAGCAGGGTTCATAGCGGGCAGACGGACCATAGCCATTTTACTCCGGGTTGAAGACAAAAGATTAACTGAGACATGAGAGACACGAGTTCCTCAAGCCAGTACTAAAAACAGAACAAAGTCTATTAGCCCGTGAAAGAAGAAAATTCTCCAGTGGAACCCCGTCAAGAAAAAAGATAAGTAACTTTGGGGACATTTTTCCTTTATACCCAAATTTCGTTTACCACTCTCTCTCTCTCAATTTGAAGAAGTACAAAAGTCAAGAAAAGACATTGATATTCGTGGACTGTCCAATTATATGTTTTGACACTCTGAACGTGTATATATAAGTAGTAAAGGATTTTATGTATTTTCATTTTACCATGTGGTCTATGTTGTTACTTCATGCTTTCTTTTCAGCTTCTATTCGCCTTATGTTATCTTGCTTAGAATTGTCCTATTAATTCCTAAAGTATCACACAGGAAACCGGAGTTGCCGACTACTACAATATTAATATTATTACGACTAAGACCTATAGGCCCGTATTCTTCTGTTATCTAAGGGAAAGAAGTTTAGCGGCCTGGTGGGTCTGTGCTAGTGTGAAATTTGGAACCCCTTTGCCAGCGGCGGTCAGTCTGGCCCTAAATTATTCCCTCACGTAATATGCCAGTTCTTATCTGCCTGAGAGAAGAACTCTGAACAGGACTTATTCTGTAGGGGATCAAGTGCCAACCTGCCCCGTCTTCACACGTGCAAAAATAAAGTCCCGTTTTGGGATTTTAGTCAATTTCGCGTCACACACCCAAATACAAAAACAAAAATAAGAAAAAAGACTGATACTTTTGTACTGAGTTTATGTTTCTATAATGTTGAGAATTTGAATGTCTATGAGAGAGAAAGAGTAATAAAAAGAACTTGTGTGTGTGTGTGTATGTGTGTGTGTGTGTGTGTGTGTGTGAAAGAGAGGAATGTTAGAAATGAAAAAGAGATAAAGAGTATATTTACCTGTGCTCATGCTCGCTGAAGAACCAGGAGAGCCACTGTGAGTGGAAGACAAAATACTCTTCTTAGAAGTGACTTTCTTTTGCCTCACTGACGTGCCTGGGCTGACAGAAAGATCTGACAAAAAAGAACAAAAGATTAACACTTAATCAAGAACAGTGCAATTGGATTCTAAAGTTAGGTTTTATCTACTTTTATCTGGGCAAGGGCATTTTGAATGTTGCAATAATTATTGAATTAAGCCAGCCAACTATTACTTGTGATTTCTATTCTCATTAGGTGCCCAATACTTCTGGCCTTGTGCCAAACTAATCTTGGGTTAGTAAATCCTTTCTGGTTCTGAGATACTTTGTCTATAGAACAAAAAAAATGTATGTGTGTTTATCTCGTGGGCAATTGTGTTGCTATATAGAAGTACATATACCTGGCTAGCTTGAATTCCAGGTAGAGAATACTCATTTCTACATTGCTATTATAATATTTTACATTTTCAATAATTTTCTGCCATGAACCTAGTATTGGAACACCACCTGTGTGATGGGACTCAAGGTTCAAAGAATTAAGCTATCCAAGAGATTTAATTATAAGGTTTTTTTCTTTTTGGAAATTCTCTGAAACAAAAACAAATAATTTCGAGTAGAACAGGTTTCTTATTATCACATTGTTGGTGACTTGTAGGATTCATTCAAACTCAAATGCATAGCCTTTCCTACATATTAAGTAGAGTATCCCATTGTCTGCTGTTGAGAGGTCATTTACCCGTCACTTGTGCTTGCACTGGTTTGCATTCCTTGCATTCACAAGTACAGACCATCTAAATTATAAAGAAGGCAACTCTTAAAAAACTTGTTTTACTCCTTTTCATTATATTAAAAGAATGATTACTTCCATAAAATAAGCAGGTGTATTCCCTGGTGTTAGTACCCAGTAACCCAGTATAATCTGTCTCATGTTATTTGAATTGGAGATGGGCACTGTGAAGTAACTCTCACCACCTTAAGAAATATCATGAAGAACTCAACAGGAGAAAATCTATGAAATTATGAAATAATTTGGTTTTAGGCTTTGTTAATTGCAAAATCTCAAATTTTCTATATGATTACTAAACTGATACTATCTAAATTCCTTTTCCTCTTTAGAAAGACATGAATCTGCTTCTCCCTGAACTTCACTTTTGAATTGTGCTTAGCAAACTTGTTTTGTTGATCATTAAAATTGAATTCAGTTCTGTCTTCCTTGGGTGTCCTATGATTGTTGCTTTGAGTGAGTGTTAGTTAAATATAGTCTGTTTATACTAGACATGAGTATTGAAAAGCCCAAATAAAAAGCAAGAAGATTGTTCAACACCAGTCCTTCAAATGAAGTGAGCCTGGACTTAAACACTAATGCCAGTAGGAAATAGGTAAATATGGAATTTTATGGGTTCAGCTAGTAAATTAATTTGATTAAATTTGCTTGTAGGAAGCATAATTGTTTGAGAAGAGAAGTTCTGCTTTGGAAAAATGTTGTAATTGCTTCATCGTAAATTAGGTTGGTTGGTTGGTTGGTTTTACAGCTTATAAACCCTCGGCAATTCAATGTTGAAGTCAGTTTTTTTTGCAAGTGATTATGAGGTTTCAAATAACTAAAGGAAAAAGTGGACTAGAGAAGACAAATACAATCCTATGCAAAGCAGGTGTTGGAAACTAATGATAGAAATCTGAGTTGAATCTACTAAACTTAATACAAGTCAAAGACTTTCTGACCAAATGATTGTTTTTAAAGAAAGGCTGGTTATCTGACCTAGAGATACTGGAAAATTGTAGACAAGTAAACCATGAAATATATACTCAAGAAGAACACTCTAAATGAATTGAAACACAAAATATTGAAAACCAAATTACCACAGAACCTAAAAAGACACAAATATTAACATAAGAAAACTGGAAAAATATAAAATTAATAAAAAAAAATCATGAGTGAAAAGATGGCTACATTACCATCTGTAAAATTCAAGATGGAGAAAAATTCAAAGTAGAGATTGAAAAAAGTAATTAAAGTTTTGCAACATATCTCAATGGACAGCTTTACCAAAGTGAACAAGTTTATCAATGCAAGAGCAAAACTAGTCAGTAATAAAATGTGTATACCTCTAAGGAATCCAAACAGAAATATAAAACAAACGAAATTACTAAGGAAGGTAAAGCATATTGGAACTCAATGGAAAGAAAAGGCCCTAAGAAGACAACTGCAGACAAGTCTGACAACACACCTGAAAGAAATAAATCAAAGATATTGGCAAAAAAGTCTCAAAAAGGTACTGAGTCAAACAATACAAACAAAACAGAACATTCCAAAATAATAAAAGAAAATTCTGCCAACAAGTTGGAGAGTGTTTAAAGACAAATCAACAACTGAATAAAAATGAAACAAAACAAAATTTTGGAGTAAAATATGGACTTGGAAAGATCATAACATAAATGCTGAATGGATAAATAATATGAAAAAAAATTAGAAGAACTTGTGGAAAGCCCTAAAGTAAACATACAGCTAGACTCACTAAGAGCAATTCTCAAGAAAAAACATTGGAAAATGCCAGGTCATTATGGTGTTGAAAAATTCAAGTGTATCCACCACATATTGGCCAAGCAACAGAATAAATGTCTACAAGAAACAAGCATACCTGAATGGATGAATTAAGGGAAAACTATCCTGGTCCAGAAAGATCCCAAGAAAGGAACCATCCTCAGCAACTATTGACTGATAATATGCTAATAAGTAAACATTAAAATGAGGTAAGCAGAAGTACTACAAGGGGACACGCTAGCTCCATACCTCTTTATCATTTGTCTAGACTACGTACTTAGAACATCGATTGACAAAATCAGAGAGAACAGCTTCGAGCTGACGAAGAAAAGAAGCAGAAGGTATGCCAATGACATAGCAATACTGGCAAATACATCCAACCAAGCCGAAACACTACTGTATAGTTTGGAATGAGCAGCTGCAGGTATAGGCCTCTATGTCAATGCACACAAAACGGAATATATGTGCTATAATCAAACGGGGGACATCTCCACTCTAGACGAAACCCCTCTTAAACTAGTAGACAAATTCACTTACCTAGGAAGCAGCGTCGCATCAACCGAAAAGGACATCGACATGAAGTTAACGAAAGTATGGACAGCTATCAATAGGCTATCGATTATATGGAAATCAGACCTAACCGATAAAATGAAATGCAGTTTCTTCCAGGCAGTGGTCGCATTGATACTGCTATATGGATGCACTACATGGACTCTAACAAAACGGCTGGAGAAGAAGCTAGACAGCAATTACACAAGAATGCTGCGAGCAATCTTGAACAAGTCCTGGCGGCAACACCCCACAAGACACCAACTATATAGCCACCTGCCTTCTATCACGAAAACTATTCAAGTTTGATGAACCAGACATGCAGGACACTGCTGGAGAAGCAGGGACGAACTCATAAGTGATGTACTCTTATGGACCCCCACACATGGCCGTGCAAAAGCAGGACGACCAGCACAAACATACATTCAGCAACTATGTGAGGATACGGGATGTTGTCCGGAGGACCTACCTGAGGCGATGAACGAGAGAGAAATGTGGCGAGAGAGGGTCAGGGATATCCATGCTACCAGCACGACGTGATGATGATGATGATGATGAGGAAAATCCTGACTACACATATAAGAGAAAAAAATCTATTACTCACTTGTATATCATGCAAATTTTTCTGAAGACCAAAAAGGATGCTGCATGGAAATAAGAGGAACAAAGGACCTGATATATATATATTCTTATGGGACATAGTTCTCATCCCAGAGCTCAGCAACAGATTTTTTGTTTGAAGTCAACCAGTGGGTTGACCTTCATTGAAAGCAGGTCACAGGGAATAGACAAAACTTGCTGCCCCACTAACCTTGATTCATCCCAGGGTAATCTGTAATTAATATTGTGATTTGAACATGAAAGCTGATGATGGGATGAAGGGTGCCATATGGCAAAAACTCATGTGTTCACCTAGAGAAAGGTGAATTGGGGATACCTGTTGAAAGACACACAAAAAATACCCTTGGTTGGCCAACTTATTAACTGTGAACACCCAACTTATTTCTCAAATGAAGAAACAAGGAGAAAAAAAGAAAAAAAAAAGAGAAAAGCCTCAAATACCTCCTGAATTAATCAAGTCCTATATTGCTGATAAGATCAGAATAAGTGACTCTTGAAAAGATGAAATTGAGAAAATCCTCCTCTGACCAAAGAAAGTAAAAGAAGTGATGATAAAAAGGAAAGAAAAGAGTAGATGAAAGAAAGACATTTATGAAATCTCCAATGAAATAAGTAAAGACTATAACTAACTCCTTTGCTCTAATAAGATTATTATTATCTCACAGTCATATATATATATATATATATATATATATATATTACATGCATCATTACAAGAATATAAATGTTTGAATTGTTTGTGATATTCATGCTTAATCATATTGCAACTGAGAGATGATATAGACAGACTTTATATGTTAAAAATATAGTGGGGAGAGGACTCACTAACATTGAGGATTATGTAGATGTATCAATGACTTGATGATTACATTAAAAAGAGCAAAGAAAGATTAATTACAGCAGCCAATGATAGCATTGAGAAAATAAGTTCAGATAGAAAAACAATAAAAACTAGGAAATAGAAATGGGAAGAAAAACGACTTTATGGATATTTCAAGTGACAAACTGGTGATATTGCATATGAGAAGATATGGACATTGTTATGATAGGGAAATGTTGAGAAAAAAACTGAATCTCTTCTAATAATAGCACTAAATAATACCATAAAGACAAATTATGTTAAAGCAAAAATCATTTATATACATTTATACATATATATAGCAAGTGTAGATTATTTGGAAAAGAAATGAAGCAATTAATCACATTGTAAATGAATGCATCAAACTAGCACAAAAGAAGTAGAAGACTAAGTATGACTTGGTGGGGGAGGCGATTCACTGGGAATTGTGCAAGAGATTGAATTTTGACTATACTACCAAATAGTGCACAAACCAGAATCTGTCCAAGAAAATGAGATACATAAAATTCTTTGAGACACAAAATAGTCTCACCCAGAAGAACTGACCTGCAGCTAATTAACAAAAAAAAAAGAAAGAAAACTTGCCACCAAGTAGATTTTACCATTTCTGCCAAGTGAAAATAAAAGAAAGTGAAAATAAATGGACCTTGTCAGAGAAGTAAAAAAGGGGTTGAACATGAGCATCAAGGTGATACCACAATTGTAGTTGGTACACTTAGAATGGTTCCCAAAGACTTGGAAAGTGGACTAGAGAAATTAGAAACCTGAAGAAGGCCTAAAATCATCCAGACTAAAGCATTGTTGAGATCAGCCAGAATACCGAGAAGAGTCTTGGGGACTAGAGGAGACTTGCTGTCATTCAAATTTTAGTGATAGACCACCAGCTAATGCTGGTGTGAAAACAAGTAAAATTGTAATAATGACAATTTTCAAATAATTATAGCTTCAAATAACTAATTTGCACACTATTTCAAGTATTCCTATCAAATAGGAATAATTTTTGCACAGATCTGTTTGAAACATAGATGTGATCCTAACAGGTACTCCAAATCTGGGTCAATGTGGGCCTGAGAATAATGACAATGAAGAGATGACTCCAGACTCTCTAGAGCTCCAAAGCTAGAGCCTCACCACCAGATCAGGACACTTATATATAGTTGTTCCATTTGAGATACTTGTAAATAAAGGTTTGAGAATGTTATTTATATAATAATGATGACTTTTAATCAAGAGATATGTAGCACACTTGTTTTCATTTACTGAATTTAGCAGTAATGTAACTGGATGGATAAATACCATAAAACAATAAGTGCAATCAGCAATCTCAAACCCTTTTCGCCAAACTTAGCAAAGTTTGTTAATTTCTATGTATAATATGATTCCCACTTCCCCCGACACACAACTGATTTTGTTTCTTGATTCTGATGCAAAATTTTCAGATTTAGAGTAAATCTTTAATAGAACTTACTTCTAAACTTGACTGCCTGTGTATACACTACAAGGTCTGATAGCTCTTTTGCTATCTGACTGTCCTTCTTTTGTTTGGATTTTGGAACCAGTTTGACCTCCGGCAGGTCATCTTCCAACTGCCACTCTAGGTCAGGTTGAGTTTTTGGACGGTTTTTCTCTCCAAACGAGGAACTTCGAGGTCTGTAGAAGCAAGAGAGAGAGAGGGAGAGAGAGAGAAAGATAGAGAAAGAGAAAAAAGATATTAATCATAGATAAGTGAAAGACATAATGGTATCTATTTACTGTAAAATCCATTAACCAATAAAAAATATTTATCTTTTATTATAAATAATTATAATCATGTAATATATTTATGTGCATATTACACAGTAATATATATTGATATATATTACATAGTAATAAGAAATGTCAACTTTAATAATTATTACACTATTATATTTTAGATAAGATACAAACTAAAAAATATGTAGATCTGATATTATATCATATCATTACGTTAATTATTATCTTGTAATCAAAATAGCTCTAATGAGGTACTGAAATCTAAGAGAAGGAAAATTTTTTTCTAAAGTGCAAAAATTATATATATATATATTATATGTGTGTGTGTGTGTCTGTGTGTGTGTCTAGGCAGCATTTTCTCTTTTAAACATACTTGATTAAATAGGATGGACACATTGTGTCTGTTTATTTTATTTTTGATCTGTTTGACATTGATTCCCTGAAGGTGGTTCCAGTTAGAGACAAAAGTTATCGGGAAAATAGGGCGCCTTCCTGAATTCATTCAATCCAGAAGTCAAACGACCCATTGGTAGACTTGGACGGATCAAACATAAACAGACACAAACTGACTGTCTAATTTAATAAAATATATATATATATATATTTGGCATGTCATGAACATGAAATATGATATCAAAACTAAAATAGGTGGGATGTCCTCGTGGTGTAATGGTTAAAGCACTGGACTGTGGAATCATAGTGAGTTCAAGCTCCAGTTGCACTATTGTGTTCACTTTTGGACTAATACCCTTGGGAAAGGTATGAATCCCCTTATCCTCCTGACTATGGGTTAAATAGTACCACTGCTGTTCTTCTGGAAGGAGGGCTTTGGCATTAAATAACCCACGAAGGTTAATATGTCATTAAACAAAGAAACCAAACCAAAACTAAAATGCGACAAAATGCTAAAAAAAAAGCCTATGGAAAAAAATTTCTCTTCAGTCTCAGTAGAAAGTTTTGCTGAATTTCAAAAAAGAAATTTTATCTTATTTATCCTTGAAAATAATCCTAAAAAGTAATTACGAAGAAAAATATTGTCAATACACTGAATTAGGAAGTGAAAGTGAAATTTCAGGTAAATTCCTGTCTATGATTTAATTATATAATAAATTAACACACACACACACACACACACATATATATATATAAACCTTATTACATATGATTTATAATTACATATGTAGGAAATCCCTGATTAATGCAGTTCCATTTAGCACATTTTTGTCATTCTAATAATTGAATAATATACAAAATGTTCTATAAGTTGTTATGATTTTTCATGTGAATTATTAAGATATACTTACATTCCTTGCCTGGAAATATCACCAAAGGAGTCAGCCCTTAACCTTGTGTGCTTAGATTTTTCATCTTGCTCTGGTGTCTGACTTCCTTGGCTGTCCACTGATCGGCGCATGTCTTTTTCTGAAATCCAAAGAAACATATTCTGAAATGCTGTTATAATATCAGATAAAAAAAAAGAAAGAAAAAGGTGCAATTTTAAAAAATCAATCTGATCACTTGAGAATGTACTGGTGCATTATACACAGGGTAATCCATTTGCAGTGGAGGAAGCAACTGAATAGCATGTTACCATGGCAACTGAATTTTCCGAGAAGGGGAAAATGGAATCTTATTTGAATCTTCAATATGATAAATTTTCATTATTATTCTCTGATGTACTTGGACTAGTGTTTCCATTTTAGTAGTTAATATCATTTCAACTGTTTTATTGTCTGAACTTCAGGCATTTGTTAAATTTATTAACCTTCAGGGAATTTTAGACTAAACGCTTTAATAATTAGGCATAGATTATTCTCATTCTACCATCCTTAGAGGATATTTTGTATTTATTCTTGATACAATGTTTGTTATACTAAACTAGCATTTATGATTTTTTATGGACTGCCAAACCCAGGAATGAACTCATGATTACCAGGTATCAAGACAGACTTTAACAAATTAGTGAACAGAGACTGTATAATCACAGAGATTTTTCTCTATTCCGCAAGTTAGGAACCAGACAGCCCATTCTAAATACTTTTGTAGCCTAAAGGAACAGGGACTACCCCCCTCCCCACTGATAAAGTGGAAAATAGACAATCTTTGACTGCAAATAGCTTCAATAGCATATGTAACCAATGAATAAAAATGAAAATTAGTATAATTAATTTTAAGGACACAAGACTACTACTCAACAGATGTAGCAAGCTAATTTTCAAATGTAGATATTAAATTAAGTTTAAATGAACTTGATTTAGGGTTATCTAGGGTGGCTCTATTGGCTAGAAAACTGTGATATAGATATTGGATGAACTTATTTAACTTGGATGAATTTAGTTAACTTAGGATTACAAAAGAATACAGACATAAATACAAATTTATTTCAGTAAATCAATAGAATAGCTGGGATAAAGGAGACTTTTATAACATAGGAATAAAGTTGATATTTAGATTTGTTAGCTTATTTCAGCAGTTTTGGCCACTACGAGATGGGGTGGCTGGAACCCCATCACTATCTAATAAGATATAAAAGATAAACTTAGTAATACATTAGTAAAGAACATCTAAGAGAGCTTAAAGGTCAAGTGGGGCTTGTATCCCAAATAACTTCAGACCCTAACACATGAGAATAAAAAAATAAAATATTAATAGATAACAATATGGTTTACTGGCTTAAATAATACTAAAATTCCACTGGCTATGACTAGCCTACACCTGTTGGTCTTGAGGTGAGCCAATGAATGGTCAATTCATTTTTCTAGATCCTTAATGTCTTTATTATTTGATTCCCTTTCTTTATTTAACTGGGCATTTCCTTTTTTCTTTTTATATATGCTTTAAACCATATTTGCTGATCTCAACACCAGAAGAAGCATGTATTTTATCTGATGACCTAAAGATAATATTCTTCATTGAAATAAATCTATAATAGCACTGCAACAATGGTTGAGTTTTCTACCGGTTACAGTATATATATATATATATATATATATATATATATATATATATATATATATATATATACATACATATATGTGCATGCATATGTATCATACTTATATATATATATATATATATATATATATATAAGTAGCCGATAGGGTATGATTAAATGTAAACAAAGGCTACTGCTGCTGTTTGCTAAACATAAAATACCAAAAAAAAATTCCCTTAGCCAACGTAGTCCGCTTGTGGTCGTGTGGTCTGAAGCCTTAGTCTATCATAAAGTTGGATGGGTTTCGATTCCGGTTTCGAGCGTCCTGCGTGTCTAGCCACACTGAAGAGTTCTGATAGAACAAAACAGTCTGTCTGTGGATGACTATATATATATATATATATATATATATATATACTTGACTGCATAAATATATGCATATATATTCATACATGTACATACATACATATACGTATCCACACACACACATATATATATATATATATATATTCACACAGATGGATACATCTGTACATTCATATATATATATATATATATAAAAGCATATAGAGACATGTATAGATATGATTATATACAAATACACATACACACACACATATATATATATATATATTTATGCATGCACATATATAGAAACATACATATGTACTCATATATGTACACATACATATGTCTGCAAAAATATATATATATATATATATATATATATATATATATAAGTTTACATATATAGACATATACACTTATATGCCTATATATACATATTAACATATACATGTATATATATATATTTATACACATATATGCATATATATATATATACACACACATATATGCATATATATATATATACACACACATATATATACATACATATGAATATGCATATATATATATATATATATATATATACACACATTATCATCATGTTGTGCCGCCAGCACGGATATCCCTGACCCTTTCTCGCCACTTCTCCCTATAGTTCATCACCTCTGGCAGGTCTTCAGGGCTGCATCCTGTATCCTCACAGAGCTGCTGTATGTATGTTCGAGCTGGCCATCTTGCTTTCGCTTGGCCATATGTGGGGGTCCATAGGAGTACATCTCTTATGAGCTTGTCCCTACTTCTCCAGCTGTGTCCTGCATGTCTGTTCGTCTAACTTGGATAGTTTTCGTGATGGGAGGTAGGTGGCCGTATAGTTGGTGCTTTGTGGGGTGTTGCCTCCAGGACTTGTTCAATATTGCTCGCAGAAGTATATAAATGCATATACATATGAATACCTATCAATCAATTAATCTATCTATTTATCTACATTTAAATATAGATATGTACATATACATTTTGGTGTGTTATTTGTTTTCTTTGTTCAATGGCAAATCAAATTCCTTTTGTCATTTAATGCCAAAGCCATCCTTGTACAGTATTGGTGTATTTATCTGATAGCAATGAGGTTGGTTATTATCACTTTCATATATTTATACATCTGCAAATCTATTCAAACCTATTAATATATATATATATATATATATGGAAGTAAATAATGGAGTGTAATGCGACAATATATAAAGAAATGGATGACATCAAGATGATTCGTAGATACAAAGACCTACTTATCACTGCCCATTCCTTCAAAAATGGTGGGGGGACTTTTCTAACCAACTGTATACAAGAAAGTTATACCTACCTGTATATCCAGCGTTCTTCATCCTTCCCAACATATTTTCCCTGATTATATATGTCTATACCTTGAAACTTCTATTCTTGATATTAAATTTTCTGTGGCACATACACTCGAAAAAGCCTGACTTATAGAATTAGAATTTCGTCGAAAACAAGGAATGTCCCATAACATGGCCGACTAACTTAGATCTGAGATATTTAGGATAAGCAATAACCACATCTCTAAACTCAGATCTAAATTTATGCAACAAAAGTTCTTGGAAAAATTTGGGCAGAGCTGATCTTGTCAACAGCATCTCCAGCATCAATATCAGCTCTATTGAAACCGAAGACCTCAGTTTCGGGTTAAAATTTCCCTCTCGTATCAAAAACTAATTAATTTACTCAAAGTACAAACACCATGACTCTGACTTCCGCCACTTCCACTAATTGCCTTTCTGATGAACTGACCCTACCCAACAGATAAATAACTGCCTAGAAATCTCTCTATTCTAACCCCAACATCGTTATTTCACCTTCTGACAAAGGTAGAGGTGTTGTTATTATGGATTCCACGGTCTATAACCAAAAACTTGTTTATGAATCTACTTGGTGATAACAACACATATGAACAGATATTCCTACAAACAATTTCAAATAATATTAATGACTTTGACAAATCCTACAGAAAATTAATCTCTAAAGAGAATAAATCTTGGTCCTCATTAATCAATTACCACCCCATAATCCCTAAAATTTACAGTCTTCCTAAAACCCACAAACCTGACATTCCCCTAAGACCTATAATTTCTGGCATAGGACCTCCCCCCCATAATATCGCTTAACTTCCAGCCAAATTATTATCTCCTCTATCAGGTACCATCAGTAACGCACACATAAAAAATTCCGGATCACTGCTCAACCAACAAACTGATATTGATATGAACAACAAATATTGAGCTGATGTAGATATTGAATCCTTATATACCAACATACCTGTTGATAAATGCATTGAACGTCAACATAATCACCTTCAAAAATCTAATTCCACATTTCCTCTACCTATATCTAAACTGATTAAAATTTGTACTTTATGCACTTCACACTGTTACTTCCAATATAACAACATATTTTATAAACAAAAATTTGGTTTACCAATGGGATCTCCGCTTAGTGGAGTTCTTGCATGCATTTATCTAGAATTCTTAGCATCTGGCCCTTTTAAATTTATTATACCCAATACTGCACGTTACTTCAGATACATCGACGACATACTACTCATCTATCCACGAGATCTTGACTTACATAGCATCACTGACAGACTGAACAATGTCAAACCTTCTATAAAGTTCACATATGAACTTGAATCCAACAGCACGCTACCTTTTCTGGACATTTTACTTATCAGGAATATTAACAAACTAGAATTCAAGGTTTACCGTAAACCCTCCTGCAAAAATGACCACATACATTTTTATTCCCACTACAACAACAACACCAAAAAAGGTATCATCATAGGATTTTAGAGCTCTACGTATTTGTTCCTCGAAATATTTAATTGATGAATTCAATCACGTAGAGAACTCTTTCCTTAACCTTCTATACCCCAAATCTTTTATACACTTTGCTAAATGTAAAACCCTCAAAATTCACAATAAGAATCAACCGCAAAATAATGCCAACTCACAATCTTATAAAACTATTCCCCCCATAGATGTATAACTTTGCCAAACAATTCTTCTCAGCATAATAAACAACTTAAATAAACTTGATATCAAAACTACCTCTTTACCCTCTAAAACGATCCGCAAATTAGTACACTCTAGCCCTCAACGCAACATATTTTCAGACGCCGCTGTTTATTGTATCTCTTGTAAGAATTGTAAATTAAAATATATCGGTGAAAAATCTTGGAACCTTCATGTTGCTTGAAAGAACACAAAAGAGACATAAGAATTGGCAACTTAAACAATACACTATTTCAACACATTTCTCAGTCTAAACACAACTTCGATTTCAATTCTTCAGAGATGCTCATTTACATTCATAATAAGACTAAAACGAATTTTCGAAGCCGCTGCTATTTCACTCTGTAATTCCCTAAATACTCGTCCTGGCTTTTATAATATTTCTCCTTACTTGAAAAAATCCATTTTAAATAGCTACAATATATTCCATCTTTAGTTAATATATTTTCACATATATCATAATTTTATGCTTTCTCTTTCTCTTTTTCTTTTTCTTCCTCCTTTTGATTCAAAACCTTTCTCAAGAAACAAACAGAACATAAATTCTATACAATATTTCTAATAAGTCAAATGACGTAATTTAAAACAACAAACGCTGATTCACTAATTAAACGGCCAACTTTTTCTTGTTATACAGTTATATAATAAATGATTTTGATTATGATGATTAATAATCTTAAGAAATAGTATGATGAACAAGCTTGTTAAGAAATATCTCTGACAAATGACAAGTAAGTTACTGAAATTAAAAACTTATTCATTTTACATTTTTTGCATCTAATCAAATTCCTTTAAAATGTAAATGGAATTTTTGATGTAAATGGCAGTTTACAAATTTCATTATTTTTCGCTGCAATTTCTCATATGTAAGTAAGATGTTCATGTTAAAGGAATGAATTATTGATTTCAATGGCTTAGTATTCATATTTTTATCATATTTCTCATGTACATACAACAAAGTGTCTTATCGTTTCTAATTCTTTTCACCAGGACTTCTCTAATTAAAGCTGTATTTGCTTTTATTTTTATATACTCATTTTTTTTCTTTGTAGAGTTGGAAAGGTGCATTTGTTTTGAACTTTTTTTTTCTCTTATAAAATTTTGAATGACGAATTTCTAAATGTTTGAAATTTTTTCTACCTAATTATCCAAGTTGTCCCTAAGTTGATTTTCACAATATGTAAAAATAAAAATTTTCTTATAATGATAAGGTTTTCGATAATTTTCTTTATTAAAGTTTACTTTGAATATTAAATCAAACATTTTGCACATGGTTCCCTATATGGATAAATGAGTAGATAGATATATATCCAGACATGCAGACAATTGCTAGATTCTTGAATGGTAAGAGTAAAGCAAAGGATGCAAGATAATTGCTAGAAAGGTGTAAAAAAGAAAAAAAGAAAAGAAAAAGAAAAAAATGAAAATAAAAAAAAGCAAGCAAATGAAAAAAAAAAACACCAGAACAAGTAAGCTCAAATATGAAATGAATTTGGCAGAAACATTTTACCAAAATTTTTCCGGTATAATGGACAGCCTGATCGTATGGGAACAAAAAAAATAAAGCATGGATTAATGTTAGAAAAAAGTTGAAAAATTTGAATGAAGAAAATCAAAAACAAACAGAAAATAAGGTTAAAAATTTGTAACAAAATTTATTAAAATTTGTGAAAATTGAGAAACTGTATAATTGATGAACAGCCATAAAAACTGAAAAAAATTAGTTGAAACGTTTGAGAATAGAAAAAGTCATGAGATATTAACAATGAAACAAAATGAAAAATAAAAAGTACTGATCGAAAGTAATTATGAATGATTATGAAATATAAGACTAAATTATGTAAAAATGATTAAAACATGTTAATGATTTGAAAACATTTCAAAGAAATTATTGAAAAATTATGGCTTACTATGGCTAACAATGGGCTTATGAAAAATAATTATTGTTATAAATATCTAAAAATATTCAGAGTTACATTGAATGCAGAATCTTTGGTAAATGAAAATTTTGCTGATAAGAAAATCATTTTGTTGTATCTTCATATAAATAAACACAAAGTATCTATTGAACATTTACATGTAAATACATTCATGAACACATACATACATATATGCCTGCACACACACACACTGACATACATACACCCACCCACACACACACACATGTAAATATGAAATGCTACTTCCAAAAGGGAAGAGGGACGTGGTTTTCTGAAAGGAAAAAAATATTAATAGAAACATTATTTATTTTCCTGGTGTGGGGAACACGACAGGTAACTATATTAATCAGTCTTTGAACTTTTAAATAGCATCTTATATATATCATCATCATCATCATCATGTCGAGCCGCCAGCACGGATATCCCTGACCCTCTCTCGCCACTTCTACCTATCATTCATCGCCTCCGGCAGGTCTTCAGGGTTACATCCCATGTCCTCACATAGTTGCTGTATGTAAATTCGTGCTGGTCGTCCTGCTTTTGCACATCCATATGTGGGGGTCCACAGGAGTACATCGCTTATGAGCTCGTCCTTGCTTCTCCAGCTGTGTCCAGTGTGTCTGGTTCGTCGAACTTGTATAGTTTTCGTGATGGGGGGCAAGTGTCCGTATAGTTGGTGTCTCGTGGGGTGTTGTCGCCAGGACTTGTTCAATACTGCTGTCAACATTCTTGTGTAATTTCCGTCTAGTTTCCTCTCCAGCCGCTTCGTTAGCGTCCATGTGGTGCATCCATATAGCAGTATCGACACAACCACTGCCTGGAAGAAACTGCGTTTCATTTTATCGGTTAGGTCCGACTTCCATATGATCGAGAGCCTATCGATAGCTGTCCATGCCTTCGTCAGTCGTGTATCGATGTCTTTTTCGGTTGATTCGACGCTACTTCCTAGGTAGGTGAATTTGTCTACTAGTTTCAGAGAGGCTCCGTCTAGTGTGGCAACATTGCCCGTTTGGTTGTAACACATATATTCAGTTTTGTGTGCATTGACATGGAGGCCAATGCCAGCTGTGGCTCGTTCCAGACTATGCAGTAGTGTCTCTGCTTGATTAGGCGTGTTCGCTAGTAACATATATATATATATATATATATATATACTGGAATAAACAACAGCTATGTTACCAACAAAGCCTCTTCACCTGATGATTCAAGAGTCTGGTATATATAAGTATGCATTCTCTGTGTCTTTGTGTGTGTTTGTGTACATATGTAAACATGTAAGTACATTTGTGTATATAAAAACTAGATAAATTTTGCTTGATTTTAATTCCAGATTTGTGTCTGTTAATGTCTTATTGGCATTTATTGTCTGTGAAGAACTCTGATTGATGTAAATTATATATATATATATATATGGATGTATTGTGTGTGCATGCATACATGTATACACATTCATATACACACAATCCCATACTAACATTCAGGGGTTTTGTCTTGATTTTTATCCTTTATTTTTTTCTCTCATGCTTTCTCTCACTGTGCATACACACATACACATACATATGTTTTATCAAGAGTATTGGTTAGGTTTAATGTGTGTGAGAAGGTATTTGGTTCTATACATAGATGTATTTTAAGTTGGTCTGTGTATGCATAAGATTGCATGTGTGTGTGTTTGTGTAGTTAGGCTCTGTTAAATGATAGTTTAAATCTAAATATGAAATTTTTTCTTTTATTTGGAGTAATGAGTAGTCATCAATCTAATATATTGGCATTATTTTAATGTCTCCTTTGCTGCATTTCTAAAGGTGTAAGTTTAGTCAGCTGGGGCTGTAGAATATACTGACAACATCTCTGCCGAGGGTTAAGACCCATCCCTCCAAAAGTATCCTGGATATGACACTAAACCATATGATGCTGAGGCTTCAGCCTTGGAGCTTTAGGGAATGTGGAGTACTCCTTCATTGTCATTACTCCCAGGTCCAATCTGACCTGGAGAAGTAGTACCTGTTTGGGTCCCATCTATGTGTCAAATATAACTGTTTGACCATTTCCCTGTGTGCAAATGAATGAATTGTGTAGAATAGAATTATTAGTGTTAAACAGCAATACTTATAACCACTTCACTGTGTGCAAACAAATCATTTATATTAAATAGAAGTATGTGTATTTGATAGGAATACTTGAATCCTTTCAACTGAGGGCAAACAAAGCAATACTTAGTCATGTGCAAACAAATTACTGTAAGAAAAAAATTATATTATCTCAAAACTATTCACTTACAAATCATATGTATATTCATTTAACTGTGTGCAAATATATAACTGATGATGAATAAAACTGTTTAACCATTTAACTGTGTGTAATAAAATGATTTATGTTAAACTGAATTGTTTGTACCAAATAGCAATATTTGAAGCCATTTAACTGTGGATAAACAAATGAGCTCTGACTCATTTGAAAATGTTATGTACAAACTTTGTTTACAAATCATATTTTTAATAAATACTTATAAGCAGGATTTAGCATTAAATAACCTTGAAGGGTTGATATGCAATAAAACCAAACCAACCTAAAGGTCTTTTGATACATAAAGTTTTCTATTTTCTGGTAATTTAAAGTTGCTTTTATGTAAAGGGACTCTGTTGCAAATAATTGATGTATATCTTTTTGCAGTTAGAATATTTGACTACAGAGGCAACATTTTTTGAATTGCAGCTTAAGTATTTTTTATTATGAATGTTGTTTTGGGGTTTATGAAGGTATTTTTGTGCATTCCCAAAATTTAGATGAGGTTAGAGTGTGTTTTAAGGTTTTTGGTTATCATTTGCTTTTTATGATTTTGTTGTTTTTTATGTTTTTAATTCTATCATAGTTTTTAAGTTGATCTTGATTCTTTGATATTTCTGTAAATAGCTTGGGGTTGTTTTTGTTGTATGTTGAAACAAATGCTGAGAATTCTTCATTGCTATGTATTTTGGGGGTTCATAGATTTTTATGGTAATTATTCTGCTAATTTGCATCCCTTATTTATTCATGTTGGGAGATATCCATTTGGGTGGAGGGTTACATGTAATTCTTCAAGGCAAGTTTGTCAGAGGTTTTTGTTAGTGACTATCATAGAGACCCTACATCCGAGGTGTAAGGGAAAGTTTTTATGCAGTTTTTGGGTTGATGACTCTTAAAATGAAGGAATTGATAGGTGTCTATGGTTTTGTGATAAATATCTGTGTTAATTTGGACATTTTGATTTTTAATTAGGATGTCTAAAAATGGTAGTTGATTAAAATTTCCACACATTAAACCCACCCAGTACTTTTGATAAAACATATATGTATGCATGGGTGTACATTCCTGTGTATTGAGAGAGAGAGAGAGAGAAATGAAAAAACAAAGAACAAAAATCAACACAAAACCCCTAAAAATATGTGTACAGGTATGTGTACATGAGTATATTTGCATGTGTACATATAAACACACAGAGAATACACACACACACACACACACACACACACATATATATATATATATGATATTTACATAGATCAGAGGTCTTCTAGGACAATCAACTCCAATTGAACATTCATGGACACAAATTTGGAAAGACAAAATTAAACTAACCCTATCTAATGTGTATATACATGAATGTACTTAGATGTTTAGTTGTGTATATATACCCTCACACATATACAGAATACGTACTTATATATATAAAGAACATTTACTTATATATATATATATATATATATATATAGAAAATCATTTGCAGAGACCAGAGGTATTCATCAACAATGAACTTCTATTGGACATTCACAGACACAAATCTTGGAATTAAAAAAGATCACATCCTATGAAAACAATCTTCACAATAGAAACAACCAAACTGAAGAAGAAGAAGAAGAAGAAGAAGAAGAAGAAGAAGAAGAAGAAGAAGAAGAAGAAGAAGAAGAAGATGAAATGTAGAGGACAAGGATATGAAATAAAAAAAAAACCTGAATACCAAATTTGAAATCATTTTAAAATATTTTCTCTCATTGGACCTAAAACAACCTTCGTATGTATATTTACACACACAAACACACACAGACATATATATATGTATGTATACACGTACACCCTCCTTATATATCTTATAAAGAATGGCACAAAAAGTTACCATTTGAAAAAATAACTTTGGAGAGAATTTCAGAAGACATTTGAGGGATATCATATTTCATGATTATATTTCACTATTAGCTCAAAGTAATTCCAAAATGTCATAATAAATATATTCAAAAGAAACATTTTTGTTTACTTTTTTTTATTCAAAAGTTGTTCAATTTTTAAAACTGTGTGTCTCTTGTACTACCTCATATTTATTACTTTTATATTTTGTTATGTAGCTATTGTAAGTATCCACTAATTTGTTGACATATGATAAATTTAATATATCTGTAGCAGCCACAGATCTATTTCCTTTTGCGAATTAATGCCCCTGCTAAGAGAGTCGGTCACTCACTGACCAATCAACTGGCTGAGCGTATTAATTCCTTCTCTCTCTCAGGAACTATTTTTCTAGTCCCTTTTGGTAGAACGGACAAAGTCAGAGAGCCTTGAGCTAGCAGCAGAAACACATCTCTCTCACATGACTGCCACTGATTTCACTTGGAACCCTTCACTCGCTGCTAGCTTCAAACATGCTTCCTACACACCAAGGACCAGCATACTGACTAGCGACACAAAAGAGACATATTCTCACTCTCGCTCCTTTACACCTGCTACTATAATAAACCTTTCTTTGTTGTGTTGTTAAAAAGAAGTTTCGTTATTCATTTGTGTTGCCTAAAATATATAGTGCTAAAGAAATATAACCATTTCCCGAAACACTAAATATCTACTAACATTACCTTGTCATCAGGGCTTAGAATATATTGACTGTATCCCCTGCAGCGGAATAAGACCCTCAACATCACAAAATGAGATATCCTGAGTATGACGCTAAACTGCATCTGATGGTGAGGCTCCATGTCTAAAACTCTAGGAAATGTGAAGTACCACTTCAATGCCATTACATCCAAGTCTCCACTGACACTGAGTGGTAATATCTGTACCTGTTAGGGTCCTATCTATTAGTCAAATAGATCTGTTTGAAAATTAATAGTCTTAGATAGGAACACTTGAAACCATATAACTGTGTGAAAATTATCTCTGTCAAATTTTGGCATTAAATGACCCATAAAGGGTTGATAAAACGAAACCAAGCCAACATTTCTGAAATGTCATTTATGATCTCTGTATCTTTGTAAATAAATCTTTTGGATCTATGTTGACAATGTGAAAGAAGATTTGAAAATTTCTTTCTTGGTATCTTACAGTGTCATATTTGAAAAGGTCAATCGATCAAGTTGCTGGAATAAATATAGATAAACATATTCAGAATAACTAAATAGACCAGAGGATCGGCTGAAAGAGTAAGAAACATTCTGACAGCCAGAGATTGTCATGTCACAAGTGTTTAATCTTTGATGTGACAATGACTTTGTAAAAAATAGAATAGATGATATGCATACGTGTACTTTAAATGGGACAGATTAATCAATAGAGTCAGAGAGCTGCAGGCGTCTGCTAAACGCAAATTGCAGAAAATGTAATATACTTTAGAGAACACACTAAGAACAGAGATTAATCAAGTTAGACAAAAGTAGATAGAAATAGATCAATACTGAAGTCAGTGAACGAAGCATTAAAATGCACTTAGCATTAGAGATATCCTTGTTGGAAATGGAATTGATGATCCAAGTTCAAATCCTGGACAAGACTGCTTGCATTTAACTTTTTACTTATGCCCTTTGGGAAAGGCATGAATCCATCTCTTCTCAAGCTATGGGCTTATAGTAGGGCAAACTGGGATCTTTAGCCTTGGTAAGGCAACAAATCTAGGAGAAAGAAAACTTTGAATTTAAACCAGCTGAACCAGCTGTCACAGTTGAGGGGTTGGGTTAATAAATACTTTTCAGGGCATTTTGTGTTGTAGGATGTTCAGTGAGCTATACTTGCAGACTATTGACTGTGAGTTTGATCCTTACTGGTTGTTCCATACTTCTACATGTATGTTAAATAAATTAGACAGTATATAGGTTCAAATTGACTTCTCCAGCCATACTTACTGGCTGTACTTGATAAATTCCTTTTGACTCATACATAAAGAACCATATAAAGAGAACCTCATGACTGCTATGGACAGGTTAACAAACACATGGAAAGTTGATCTCTATCATAAAATGGGAATTCTTCCAGGCTGTAGCTGTGTCAGTACTATAGTATGGTTACACCACCTGGACTTTAATGAAATCCCTGAAGAAAAAGCTAGATGGGAACGAAACAAGTATACTGTGTGCTGTTTTGAACAAATTCTGGAAGCAGCACCCCACAAAAAAGCAGCAGCTGCTGGTAAAGTAAAGACAAATTCATAAGTGACATTCTCCTATGGACTTCTACACATGGACACACCAGTGTTGGCCGACCAGTAAAAACTTACTTTCATTAGTTCTGTACACTGGAAGCCATCTAAAGAACTTACCAAGAGTGATGGCTGATAGGGATGGATGGAGAGAGAGAGAGAGTGTGAGAGAGAGAGAGAGAGAGCCAAGGGAATCCATGCTGTCATCCCACCTTGATGATGATGATGATGAAGATGAGTCTTATTGGCTGTACTTTATAAATCCCATTTGACTTGAGCCACATAAAAAGAACCTTATAACAAACTGACATCTTTAATATTTTCACTCAACTGCACCGACTACTTAATATTACAATGTATATCTAAGACTGAATAATAGTCTGACTGAAATATTGATTGATTGACTGATTGGTTTTAATAACATGTCAACCAGTCTGGGATTATTCTATGCCAAGAGGTTAGGGAATTGTATACATTGTACATTTATATTTAATATTTTTGTGTTGTTTTACACTCATTTGTATGATATCAAGTATTCCAATTTTATACTAACAATTTATACACAAAATCTTTTGATTTCAAGTAACTTTCTAACTAACTGTAATCATTTGATTGCTCACTGTTATATGGTTTCAAGTAACTAATAGTAATCCTTAGTTAACAATTATTGCTTCAAGTAATTAATACAAACAATTTATGCACAGTTATACGGCATCAAGTATTCCTATCTAATACAAATAATTTTCAAATAGATCTATTTCACCAATAGATGGGACCTAAACAAGTATCTCTACTCTTGTTTTTAATGAACTTGGGAGCAATGACAATGAAGTTGTCCAACACTTTCCCCAGAGCTTTAGCCTCATTCTAAGATTTTGTGTCATACTAAGTCCACTTCATTTTTTGTGGATTTTTATTCTTTGCTAGGGATATTGCCAGCATATTCTAAGGCCCAACACTTTTATACAATTGGCTATTGTCTAATGGAACAATTTGATGGTAAAAACTTGGAGCCTAAACTAAGTGTTATTTGTTTGTTTCTTCCATTGTACCAGATTATATAAAGGATGATCAAAAAGTATCAAGACTGATGGTGTAAATCTAAATGGAGACATCTGTGCAACTAAGTAACTTATGAGAATCAGCCGAAAAGTTCATGAGCTGACCAAGATACTCTCATAGGATGTGACCAAATGAAGTTTGTTTTCCAACTTAAACTAAAACCAATTTTATCAGGTTCACTCTGACCCTGAGGAATAGTAACTGTTAGGGTCTCATCTGTGGGTCAAATAGATCTGTTTAAAAATGATTTATATTCAATAGGACTGTGTGTAAAATAAATAATAACCCGCAAAGCATAAATATAAACATACAATTAATGCGATTTCTTAAGCTGTAGGCTTAAAATAACCCTAGATGGGTTGATATACCATCAAAATCAATAATTCAATGCAGCATCTTCTATATTCACCAAACCTTACCCTGTTTGATATTTTCTTTTTTGCTAAATTTGGTAAATTTATTCCGATTGTAAAATTGAGGATGAGGAGGACATTAAAAAAAAATATAAAGGCACAGCTTTATACTATATCGAAAGAGATGTTTTGGCCAATGAAAAAAATTGTTTGAGTAAGTTGAAAAGCAGGGAAACTATTTTGAAGAAAATTAATTCATTCTTCACTTCTCTCTTAGTAAATTTACCTTTTGTTTGATTACTTTTAAACTCACCTCATATGTCTGGTCTTACTAATTGTAATCTTTGGATTTGTTTTGTCTGAAGCCTTAAATCCTTTTTTCTTTAATCGAAAACTTTTATGAGATGTTCATTTTTCTGCTTGCTTAACAAAGGAGGTTATTAGAACTTATCCTTTAGAATATTTCAATCATTCTATTTTCAAATGTTCTCTGTCAGAGGGCATCAATGTATAATAATAATAATTCCCCATCTCAGAAATTAAAAAAAAATTATTGTGTTTAAATAGTAAATCAAAGGAGTCTTACAATAGTGGAATATGTTTGATCTTTTTTTCCCTCACAAATCAAGATTTGAATTGCAAGTGTAAATTCTTTTTCTTGATCCATAAAGTGAAGAGTAATCAATAAAATTTGTAAATGGCTTGAGCTGAGATGAAAGAGTTGCTTCAGAATATACTTAGCAATATTACCTTGTAGATTTTCTACGATATATGAATAAGGATCAACTTAGAAGAGAAACAAATGGAAAAAAAGATATTGAAATGTTTCTCTTCAGATAAAAATGATGCAAATCCATCTGCTGATAGTATCTTTATATTGCTTTCTCTCTTTATTTCACATTCAAATTCTGTTTTTCCTTGATGTAGATGGGGATAAAAATGTAACCTTTATTAATTCTAAAGTTATAAATTTTATTATTTTTCACAATGAAGACACATTGTAAATTCTACTGAACAAAAAGAAGAAACAAAAATTGAAATCCCAATTATTTGAGAAAAGTATAAGATATGTTTGAATACATCCAGCCATATGATACGAATAAAAAAGTAACCTACTTGGTTCCCTTCATAGCATTCCCCTTGGTATTTTACAAACAATATTACTCATAAATAAATATACAACTAACAATTAAAAATAGTTAATTTTCTTAAAAACTGATGATACTGGGATTTTATTATTTCTTGATGAATATTCTACAATCAAAACAGCACTAATAAATAAAATTATATGTTACTAAACTCTTTAATACTGAAACTCTAACCAAAAATCTGAATATATAGAAGTTCAAAAATATGTACACCTTTTTAAGTTCAGTTTTTGGGGGTTACAGAGGTTTTGCAATCTTAGTATCTGTGATGCACAGTCAGGTAATAAATAATACCTGAAAATTATCCAATGAAATGTTTATGTTTGACTTAGAAGAAGATAATGAAAGGTATGTTTAGTTTAGATCCAAAAATTTTTCATAAAAAATTCATGTGACATATTTATCTATAGCTGATACTGTAGATGGTTTTTAAAATGCTCTGTAAACAAGAAAATTATGAGTAACAAAGAATTTGATTGTTCTACATAAAACTGTTCATCTACAGGGACAGACAAACAATTTTTGATATAGATTCTTTTTAAATTTCCAAATATTCTAGGAAATAAATGAATAACAAAAATTTTATCTGAAGTCCAAGAATAGAAAATGCATCACTCATTAAAAAAGACAAAAAATTACTGTTAACTTACCATCAGCGACATCATCATCTTCATCATCATCCTCATCATCATCTTCTTCATAATTGATTGATGCACTCTCTGTGGAAATTGTACTGCTAGTTCGAGAGTGCGTACACACCTAAATAGAAAGAGACCAAAGATGTGGACATTTACTAATTGAGTGTAATTTAAAAATATGATTTATAATTGCTTTTAACATTTACCTCAATGTAAAAATGTTTTTTTGTCCTTCAGGCAATAATTATCAAATTTTCCATTGATGTTATTACTGATTACAGAAGCAACTATTTTTAGAATAATGATTCATGAAGAAGATAAAGCAGATATTTATTATGGAATCAAGCAAGTAAAGAGATTTTATCCTCTTTAATAGACATTATGACTTGATTTATTTTCAAAATTCTGTTATAGAATAATGCCAATAATAGACAATATGATGAGTAATATGGGGTCTGCCCATAAAGCAGCAAGCTATTTGAAATATCTTAAGAATTGCTTGAATGATTTTAATGCAAACTGGCTATCAATCAGTTGGGACACTACTACACATGCATAACCATATGCTCTCCTGTGAGGTTTCTCAGTTAATAGTGAGGTATCATTGTGTGAGCTTGTTTATGGATTGATTGTAATATTCACAATAATCTCTTGTGCAGATTTTTTTCTAAAGCATAACATCATGCAGGTATTTCAGCTCACCTACAGCTGCTTGGCATAATGATTATTGTTGTAGGAAATAGAATATGTGACTCAAGCTCAAATTCTAAATTATGCTGTTTGTATTTAACCTCACTCTTGTGCCATTGGGAAAGGTATGAATCCATCACTTCTATCTATGTTGTGGATAAATGATAGGGCAGACTGGGATCTATATTCCTGCTTAGGCAACCATTCTAAGAGAAGGAAACTCTGAATTCAAACCAACTGTATTCTGCTAAAAAACTTACTTTGTGTCCCATTCTGTTCATGGTGGAGAGGTTGGGTAAATTTATACTCTCCTATGAAGTTACTCAAGTAGCAAACTGGGTTCTTTAACCTTCAACAAGTCTAGAAGAAAAAGTCTGAATTGAAACTAACTTTATTCTGCTTCAAAACTGACTTTGTTCACAGATGGGTTTTGTAATCTTCTATAGTATTAGTTGCATGACAAAACAGAACCCAGAGCCAACAATATTTACCAGTTGAAATTGTTGCATTATGTGCTAACCTCATTCATTCGTTGTGTTAGCTATATCGTTTTCCATGAACAAGTATGTGTTCATTGTTGTGGCTTGTTTTGCATAAATATCTTACAAGATGTGTGAGATACAGATTTTATGTGAAATTTCCCCACTCAACATATTTGTCAGCATGATTAGTGTAATGGTTTCCATTGTGAAAATAGAATTGAAATCCCAAGTTCAGATCCAGGGTAAGGCTGATTGCTTTTCCATTTATGCTATGCGTAATTATCTGGGTAGATTGGGCTCTTTATTCTTGGTAAGGCAACCAATCTAGGAGAAGGAAAACTCTGAATTCAAGCCAGTTGTATTTTACCAAAAAATTGACCTTGTGTCACATTCATAATCATATAGAAATAAACTTGTTCACAAAATGGATGAGATTGTTTGCATGCAATTCATGCTAATACTCTTGGAAAAAGCATTGAATCATTTCATCTCCCTTCAGCTATAGCTAAATAGTAGGGCAAACTGAGCTCCCCACTTTTTTTAGTCAGTGTTATATTTTATCTTGTTTGGTTTCTGATTAAGAAATTTGCACTTGATAACTAACTGTCATCTTTCTTCTGTTGCCATTCTGCTCTCTATCTCTGTCTCTGTCTCTCTCTATATATATACATATATAAACAGATGAGAATAAAAAATCATTTAAAGAGACTTTGATAAATCAAAAAGTGTTCAAATGCTGGTCAGCAGAGCAATATAAAAACTAAAAGGAATTAAGATCTCCCATTATTATTGTTTCATATGTCCTTTCTTGGACACAATTATCAGAGGAAACTTCATTTTCCTCTATTGTGGATAGGCAACTCTCAATTCCAAACCACAAGGTGTGGAGCAAGCAACTTCACCCATTAAAAAAAAGCTACCTTCTACTAATGTTATAAAATGTATTCACAGAGTGAAATGCTTGAAGGAGAGTGCTTTATGTCATAATTAGATAAGTACTTGCAACATTATACCTGGAAGCTGGCTGACTTTGAGTGTATATGAAGCAAGATTACTGGTGCATAAACAAGAGACAAATAATCAAAAATGATTGTATGCAGTGATATATACATGTGATATACTTAGTAACCTCAACATGATGTAAGTGTGTGAATAAGAACATTCTCTATTGTTCCCTGGCACTGTTGAAGTAAAACATAAACCTTTTATTCATCTGATTTCACATAAAAGCTCTTACGTTGGATGATAATCTGTGTAAAATAAAACAGAAGATATGAATTTCCTTGTTCAGTGACAAATTTTCTTCTTTGGCCAAACTGAGATGAATCATCAACTGACTATAAAGTAAAGTTGGTGACCTCAGTCAGGATGACATGAAGAATCCCTTTTCAGTAGCTATGACACCAAAGTGTAGGGGAGGGTATTACTCCTTTCCTGGGATTCCTCCACTTTACCCTTGATCTCTACCTTATAATGCTGAGTGTTAAGTAAGGTGGCATCAAGTACCATTTCTGAATTTTTGGTATGACTCAACCTAGGATTGAACCCCAGACTCCTGGTCTCCTGGGCCATTAGTGAACACTCTACCCACTTTTTTGAAACTGGTATGCGTGTTGGGATAAGAAAATAAGGCTCTAAAGGAAGTACTCTAAAGGAGACTAAGATACCATTGCCCTAGGTAGGTTATTTGCATTGTTAAGATCAAACAACAGAAGTTTTTCTCGACAAATCTCATATTAAGTAAACCTTGTGGCTGAAATAGGTGGGTATTTTTGACCAGTATCAAATGAAACTAGGATTTTGAATGCTGATTTTCAGGGAATACTGATAATTCTTTGATATGTTGATGCTCCTCTATTCCTCACAACTGTTCCTGTGTTATACTAAGTCAAACTTAGTAAATATAAAAATAGATGTCATATTATAATTAATATAAAAGCTTATATTGGGTTTGAATATTAGTATCCCCCATTGGCCCAGTGTAGAGTGTTTGCCAATGGTCAGGGAGACCTGGGTTCAATCCCAGGTCGTGTCATACCAAAGACTTTAAAAATGGTACTTGATACCTCCTTGCTTAACACTCAGCAATATAAGGTACATATCAAGGGTAAAGTGGAGTAATGCCCTCCCCTTCACCTCGGTGTCATAGCTATCAAAAAGGGAGCCTTCTGATCGCCCTCGGCTAAGGTTGCCAACTTTACTACTTACTATTAGTTGAGATAGCTGTATATTTCTTACAAGTGCCCATAATTAATGTTCACCTGAAAGTAAAGTAGTAAATTTTTTGTCGGCTACTTTAGCCACACATCATTTCAGTCACAAGTATTTTTTTATAAGTTGTTAACTTTATACTTTCTAATATGGAATTCAGTTTTTTTCTTCTTTTTTGACTGATTTGTCAACTTACAAAGCAAAAAAGCCCAATCTTCCTTGTTATTTACCCATAGATGAAGTGAGCCGGAAATGAAGAGACGGATGCATCCCTTTCCCAATTAGTGTGAGGTGAAATGCAAACTGCCTTGTCCAGGATTTGAACTTGTTCTGTCAAGTTCATTTTTCAACTATGATAACCATTACTCCACCCACACCTCATCCATATCAAAGTGAAAAAAGAGCTGTTTCAATATTGAAGGTCCTTTCATCTTGAAAGATTAGAACATCTTTCTATTCATTTTCCCTATTGGCCCTAAGCTATACTTGATTAAGATTAATAAATATCTGTTAATTTTGATATTCATTTTATTGTCATCTTAATATACATACTTTAATTTCACCCAGAGTTAAAAAAAAACAAATGTTACAGACACAGATTTATTCACTGTTTGTTTGAATATGAATAATGTATTTTTTAAATTTAAAAACTGCTTTAAAAAGTGTATATATTTTAAAATACTAAAAAAGGGAACTTTCCTTTGGGTCACATCTCATCAAAGAATGAAATACCATGACAGACAAGTTGTGATGAGGGAATAGACATGGGATAGTGACTGTAAAAAAGCATGGGGGCGGGGGTAAGAAAACTGAGCAATTAAAAAAAAAAATGTGTATTTTAAAATATGGAAGTGCTATTCAAGATTAATGTGTTTTCTTTATGGCTGAAAATGATATATATAGGTTTTGAAAAGTTCACTTGACTGACCAAGAATAGAATGGCCTACAGCCATGAGACATATGCATTATTATTCCATATATTCACTTCACAATTCAATGCATTTTGTAAATTATTTCTTTTATTTCTTTAATAAAACAAAAAATAAAGACAGTAAAAATTTTAAAAATAATTCTCATCTTGGTTGAGTCAAGAACTTTTCAGAATTTTCTTATCATTTACAAACAGATTTCTTTGCATGTTTGTCATTTAAATTGCATTTCATTATACTTTGGATATGTCATCTGTGAAAGAGTTTGTTTTTAGATTTAATTTTTCATGTAAAGTATGTTAAAATTCATACAAAAGTAAAAAAAAGTGAAGATACATACCCTTCTCATTGTTGCCTGGGTGTCGAATTCCTTGATTTTTTTGTTTTTTATCAAAATCTTATATTTTAGTTGATTAGGTGATGGTAATTGAGGATCATCACTGTAGTCAGAGTCAAAAAGGAAATTTGTGACTAGTTTAGCGCCAAAGGTGCTCTGTCGAGGGAAATAAAAAGAAAGTGATGGTATAAATAGTTAACTTGAAATACTGAGAGAAATTATTTATATTATTCCATAATTTTAAAAATTATTTAGTGATTATGCATTAAAAAGGATGAAAACAACAGTTGAAAAAAATCTGTAGAGAATAACAAAAACTCAAAATAGATTAAGTTTGAAGTTATAAAATCTATTCAAATTGAAAAGGGATAACAAGCTGATTTAGGATCAGTAGCAAAACAACTTTCAGGAAAACATGTTTAATATATATATATATATATATATATATATATATATATATATATATACATATATATGTGTGTGTATGTGTGTGTGTGTGTGTGATTGAGAAGCATTTTCCACCATCAAATAAATTGAACAAAATATCTGTTAAAAACAGTATTAGATTATCAGTAGATGTATAGACAACATGTAAAATAATTAAGAAGTGCAACCAGAAAATTATACAAAGCATAAACCAACAAAATAATGACTTGAACCATCAGCGTAATGATAGAACAAGTGAGTGTCTATTGATCAACAAATGCCTGACAAAAAGTAAGAGGTAATAGTAGATAAGAGATGATATACATAGTGTTGATAAAATGATTGTGGAAAGAATGATAACAATAATCACAAAGTATCTTTCTGGAAGGAATAATGTACAGATTATTATTTTCATGGCATTATAAAGAAAACAAGGGAAGGAACCAGAGATTATGTGGTCTATCCTAAAAAGAGTGTTTTAATGAGGGTTCTAGAAACTGTAGATTATACCAGGAAGAAAAGTAGCATATAAGTTTTCTGGATTCAAATAATTTGCTTATAAAAGATTAGAGGTGGTTATGAAATAACACCATCAAAGTAAATATTTAATTTGCAATTTGGCACTGGATTGAGCTATGTGACTTTATATGTCAAATATGTAATAGTTTATGATTCAAAAACAGAATAAAAACACAGTACATTTTTGTTCTGTTGAAAAAGTTGGAGGATCAAATGTATGAAACTCTGAGTTGTGAGTTTCTGTTGCTTTTATTTTATGCTAGAAATATATTGTGCTTGTGTGTATATATATATATATATATATATATAAACAGATTTACTAGTCTGAGAAAAGGAAAAACTCTTAATTCAAAACTTGGGAAGTGTTTTTCTTATTGGTTCATTTAGACTAAAATCCTAATCGTTGATTTTTTAGGACAGTGTTTTACCTGTGATCCCTTGTAAATCTATGTAATTCTTTTTGGTAAGGTTTATATCATTTGATTGATCAGTGTCAGAAATTTATTTATTGTTACGGAAAAGTTATTATGAAGAGAACCTTACAGATATCAACTTTCTGGATTCTAATTTTAGTCAGAGAGTATATGGAGAATTCTTCAGCTACCCCATTGGCAGAGACTGATGATTCAGTGAAAAAGAAAATGGGCCAATGTTACATTTGTCAAGATTTTTTGCGCACAATAGCATACATTGTTTTTTTGCCTGTATTTTTCCATTGTAAAGAAACAATTAATAACCTAAAAGAAGAAAAAACAAAGATGAAGTATAAAAGCAACTCATAGTTTTTTATTTACTGGAAGTGGACCAATAGAAAAGCCCTTGATTTAAGAATTTAAAAATTACCCAATCATCATTTATTATCCACATAAAGGCTTATATATTTTTAGAGGCAAGCTTTGTAATCCACTGGGTACCTAAATATACTGACCAGGTCAAGCTTCAAAGCAGAGACAATCTAGCTGTTAGCAGGATGAGATGCCCCTCTAAACAAATTCTCAAGTTTTTTTTTTCAGTTTTGTAACTGAAAAGTTATTATTAAGAGAGCTTTGCAGATATATATTCGATTTCACTGGATTCTTTTGTGATAAAGCAAGAACATATCTATATTCACATATATATGAATGTTATCTGCTCTTTATTCTTTATTGAAAACCATTTCATATCTTCATAACTTTCTACTATTTGCATTTGAAATGTATAAAATTGTATTATGTATATTGTATGTAAAAATCTTCATTCATTCATAACTTTACTGTCTTTTCCCATCATTCCATTCTGAACTTTAGAATGTATACAAAGACTACGAGAAGGTAAAGTAAAAATACACCGAGATTTCTCAAAGTCATGCTAACTTAAAAACCATTCCATTTACTGATATTCTTTTCCCTTTTTTTTTTTTTTTTTTTACTGTGTTTCATATTTAAAAAGCCCAAACAAATTGTTTGCTGGAAGACAGATAATCTGAACATGTCATTCCTGTAACACATCCTTTACATCTTTGGAAAATAGGAATTATCGACCTCTGCATCTTAACAACATGTTCCATACAAAGCTAAGCTCTGTAAATACAAAGAATACATTGATACTTTGATGTTTTTTGTTTTTTTGCTCTTGTCTAAGTTGTATTATGGTTTGAAGGCAGAAAATTATTGTGACTTTCAATGAGTTACTTGACTTTCTTTGCCAAGTGAATCAATTTGCTTTGTGACATTATATAAGGTGAAGTTGAATTTGATGTGCTTTATATTGTGTTAGTTAACTGAACAGTGTTAATACTTTATCAATTCATTTATTATCATTTTTATAATAACAACAATTACTAAGATGAGTCAAATGTTTCAAAATATTTTGGTATGTACTATTTTGCAGTGTATATATTACATGACTGAACCAGTTCAAACCATGTAACATACCCACCATGGTTAATAGAATTGTTATAATTAGTGTGTTAATACGTGCATTACTTCACTCCATGTGTAATTGGAAAGCTGCACAGACGACCGTGTAGTATAGTCTAATTTGGGAACTTATGCTTTACTGTGGAAGAAACCAAAAATATTTGTTGTACATAAGGTGAAGGTGCAGTTGATTACAGTATAGTAAGCAGATGGTTCAAGAAATTCTGCTTATGTTACAAGAACCTTGACTATTAGGTAAAGTCGGGTAAGTCTGAAAACATGCATTCCAAAACTGTGCTTCAAACCAAATCTGGCAAGAAGGACTTTGAGAATATTAAGTAAGTTGGCTATCTCACAGTCCAATATGGTTTGTCACATTCACAACCTCAGCAAAAGCCTCAAGAGATGTAGAATTGTACTTCACATTAACAAAATATCTGAAAACCTTTGACTCAACCAAGAATTTTATTAAGAATTATTTTATTAAGAATTATTTTATTAAGAATTATTTTCAAAAAAATTATTTTATTAAGAATTATTTTAAAAAGAATTATCTTATTAAGAATTATTTTATTAAGAATTATTTTAAAAAGAATTATTTTATGAAGAATTATTTTAAAAAGAATTATTTTAAAAAGAAAAACAATCAACTTTTGAGAAATTAAAACAAAAAATGCAACCTGATGTAGTCATCTCAGAACATGAACAGTCTTGTCGACGGGCCTTAAAATACACTAATTGTATCCCTTGCAGTGGGGCAAGACTCCTGCTCCCTGAAAGGAGTGTCTTGGGTATAATACGAAACTGCATCTGATAGTGAGACTACAGTTATTGAACTTTAGGAAGTGTGCAGTACTCCTTCATTGCCATTACTCTCCAATCCAAGCCAATCCATAGTGGTAGTACCTATTAGGATCCCATCTATCAATCAAATAGATATGTTTAAAACTTATTAGTATTCAATAGGACTGTGTACAAAAAGCCCTCTTAAGAAACAACCATATAAAAGTGTAAATATGAATGTACAATGAATGTGATTCCCTAAACTCTAGGCATAAAATAACCCTTGATAGGTTGACATGTTAAAGTCAATCAATCAGGACAAGAAATAGCATTAAACTGTAGCAAAATACAAAAGATCAATTAACATTTTTTCGGAGAAGGAGTAAATTAATTGAAATCATATTAGTCAAAATGGAAATAGTTTTGACTAACAACAGTTAGCTCTTTCTAGGAACTAATTAGTAACTTATTAGTAACTTATAGTATTGTCTTTTTTGAATTTTTAGAAAACTTGAGTTAACAGTATGGTTGTATTTAATTCAAATTAAATTAAATTGTAAATGAATATGCTGCAATTTAATACTATAAACGTGATAGTTTTTTGTATTATCAAAATACATAAATCACTATTCTAATACTGAAAGAATACATGCTCAAATTCTCTCAAGTCGAAGAGAGAAATAATTTACAGGAAAAATTAAATAACTAATATAATGTAGAGATTGGAAGTTACCATGATAACAACAAAGAAGTAATTGGCTCTAAAAATGATAAAAAGATTTATAAATCTCAGATATGGATCAAAACACTTTGAATGAACTCTGTTAAAATAAATTTAAAGATTAAATCAACTAGAAAATAGAACTAAATATCTTCAAACCAATCAAAGCTATAATACCTGTTTGTTTGAAAGTAACCTGGAAGCCGAGCTATTCACTCTAAAAATAAGAAAAATATTCACCTCAGACAGTATTTTTCTGATCATTTACCTGGTACTCACACAATCCCATTCATACTGACATGAATACAGTTACACTGTATATTTCATATTGATTCCACACAAACTTTGATGAGTGCTATTTCTCTGAATAATTACTTTTCAATAGACAGAATCCATTAGAGTATTTACTCTTGTTAGAGCTGTAAAAACCCATTGCTTCCCCAGAGAAAACATTGCATTTTAAATCCTCACACCATACATAAATAAAGATTCTGTTTGCATATATTTTGATATAAGTATTTCATTCATTGTTTTTGTCATGTGTCAGATTGTTTCCTTTCAATAATTTGAGATGTTTTACAACTGTTTTGTTTTAAAATTGGTTGTTAGGGCTTAATATAAAAAGGGCACTAACATATTTACTGCTATAATCAAAATTAAATTTCTTGCTGGGATTTAAAAGTAGAAGTTTAAAAAAAAGTCTCCAAAACAAAAATATTATTTATTTCTTAGAAAAAGAAAAAATAAGTCAAATAAAACACAAAATAATTGATAATTAATCCTCTCTGGTAATTGTCGTTAGAAGTTTGATTAAATTTCAAAGCAGAGATATGCATAATATAAAATATACTTATTGAAGCAATTCAAGTCACAGAAAATATTAGGAATAACATCGTTAAGTAGAAGTCTATATAGGAATTTTCTGGCTTGTTATAAAGAAACTGATTATTGTTTAATAATTAACATTTAAAAAATAATTTTATTTTGTTAGTCATTCATTGTCTTCTGGTTTATTCATTATGGCAATATATGCAAATGACAAAATGTCATCGTTAATTGCAGCTCTTGTGTCAGTAGATTTTTTTCCTTCCAATATATTTTAATAGCTGACTTAGCTATTAAAATATATTGGAAGGAAAAAAATCTACTGACACTACAGTGATAAAACTGACTCACTGATTAGATAATTAGCTAAATGAAGAGATAAAAACACGGGAGGTAAATCTGGTTTTATCAAAAATTACTTCCCTTGAACATGGCCTTATTGAGATTAAAGAGGAATATAAAAAACTAAACAAAACATGAACAAAACTCAACAAAACCCAAAACCCAAACGTATTCTTTTTTTTTCGTCCTTAGGGAGGAATCATGATGGGAATGAAAGAGAACGCATGAATTTTATTCAATTTTATTCATTGATGTTCTGGAGGACAAATAGTATTGTGTTGAAAACAGCAAAAATAACAACCTAGGAAATGGTTATATTAGTGATTTTTGACTGAATTTATGAGATGAGGAATTATCGTTATCATACTCGTGATCTCATCTTGCCAGTCAAAACGTTACGACCATTGAGTCTTTCAACCTTCTTCAGGTTTTAGTCGGTAAACTGTGAATTGCGAACCGCGAATTGCGAATTCGCGAGGATAGGTAGTTCTGCCATCGTCCATACTTATAGAATATCTTGAATCGGTTAGTTTATAGGCCCAGTTTGGAATATTTTCTAAAAAATTCTCAAATCATTGGCATTGTAAGAATGATATAGTATGGACTGGTCGGTTCCATTGGTATGCAAAACGCTAGTGTCCAGAGGGTTGTCAAGGCATTGAAAGAACCTAAGTAATTCTTTTTGGCGTCGAAAGTTAAACTTTGAGCGAAGAGGAATTATAGGATCATCTTTATTTTATTTTCGTATTTTCCTTTTAGTTTTATTTTTTGTTTAAATCATATCAATTTATTAATCTCGACAAATCCTTTCCAGTAGTTTTTCCTTTTGATGTCGCTTATCTATCTCACTCACTGAACCAGGTTATACAACATTTTATACATTACTTGACTTAGAGATAACACTCGGACGCCAGATAACTTAATACACAGAAACCAACATTTTTATTCACTAGACCATATCTCTCTAACTGTTTTAAGTTCAATCTCTAGGCTGAGTAGTGCCTAAGTATTAAATGCCAAGAAAACATGAATTTTATGTTTTTCTACTCTCCCCAACAACATATAAGGTGACATTATAGATTGGAAATAAAAACTTAGTTCGCTTAGTAAGGCTTTTCTTTCTTTCTTTCCTTCTTTCTTTACAAACTTATTTATGAATTATAATAGTGTTTGGTCACCTATCTTTAATTGCAGAACCACTCCTGCTAGGAGGCGACACTATCCGTTTTTATAGCGATATAGCGATATATCGGGTATTCAAAGAAAAAGATGCGAATCTCTTTCTCTTTTTTTTTTTTTTTTGAATTCGACATGTCGTGAAGAGGAAATATTTTTAATCCGCTTGCGGAGACACAGGCTCACTCAGAAGGCTTTTGCGCACTTATACAAATATTACATTTCCTTTTTATTATCATGATTACCTAAATACACACAAACCATCGCTTTGTGTCATGGGCACATTTCTCAGATCGTATACTGCTGTAATATTTCGTCCATAACGCTCAAGACTGAAATTATTTATATATGCACTCATACCATATTTTGCATATTATTCATAGACAAAAGCAAGTTGGTGATATGAATTATGTTTTATTTTGTTTTACATATAACCTTCACACAGACACACACACACCTTTCCTTTGTTCTACTTTTCCCCTTATCGATTATTGTTATAATTTTTGCATTTCACTTATAAATACCAATGTATTGGTGTTAGTGCTTTGCTTTTTTGTGTAGGCGATGAGTTTCAGTGTGTCGTCTGCATACATTCCGTAAAACATTTTACAATGGTTTGGTTACTTTGTTTGATGGCATATTTTGTCCTTTTTCGGTTATTTAATGCCAAGTCATCCTTGTTGAAGAACAGTAATTTAACATATAGCTGAAGAGTATGTAGGATTTTGAAGGCTTTGAAAGTCAGGAGCTAAGGGCAAGGCTGTGTTGCCGTAAGATATCTGACTCCATATTTTGGTTACACTGTTTCACCCCACGTTGACTGGCCGGCGCAATGCCTTGCCCAAAGAAAGTCCCAAAAGAAATATACAAAAAGAAAAGATAGAAACAGATAAGAGACGAAAACATTTCTTCCATACTTTCCTTTATTTACTGGGTGAAGGGACTAACCAACGCTACGTCTTGTGACGCAGTGTGGTGCCCAAAACACCAGACAGCAAAATTGGTCTTGTTGGTTCGACGGACACTGCCTGAAAGAGAAAAATGATATCGTTTCCTTTTTCTAGGGGAAAATCCTTTTTTCTTTTACACATGCGTCATCTCCTTTTCCGTTAGAGACCTCTGGGAGTTTCTTCAAATTTAATAGTTTTCTTTTTATCAAGTTATTTATTTTTTTAAAATTTTATTTATTTATTTATTTATTCGTTCCCTACAAGTAAAGAGATTTATACCTTTCCCAAGTGTATCAGTCCAAAATTGATCATAATAACGTGACTGAAGTTCGAACTCGCTTACTTCGATGTTACAGTTCAGCACTCTAGCCATTATATAACGGGGACTTTCCCTTTTAAATTGAACCAACAGAAAAAAAAAAAAGAACTTACAATGAATATCTGAGCCATTTTCTGTTGTTGAGGAATGGAACAATGATTCTCTATGGACAGGATGATTGGAAATGGAGAATTGACAAATGCAGTTTTGTTAATGGCCTCTACCACCGCCTGAAATAAAAAAAAAAAAAAAAGAAAATACATCTAAATGTAATTAAATTTAGCACAAGACTGCTAACACAAGTACTAGGGTGAACGTCAGCTTGTGTGGGAAGAAACAGTGACACAAACTCTTCAAAACAGTTCTGGGAACTTTATAATTTTCCGAAGTCGGTTGGAGTTACAGGTGGTGGGTCTTCGGGACAGTTGCCTAGGGAAGAGGAAAATTTCAGTTAATTGCTTATTTTTACCCCGGATAGAACGTCTTTTGTTCCGTATCTTAAGTTATTTGTTTTTTTTTCCCGGGTGGCACCCATTTCATTGGTCGCTTTTTTGCTGTTATGTGAACAAAGCTCGCTCTTTTAAATGTGGAATCTAAAGTTATATCCGTTCACCCTCTATTTTGGTCCATTTTGTTTATTCTCTAACTTCTCTTTAGGTTTCTTTAATTCATACTTCACACCTGAACTTTCTCAATATCTTGGTTATTACACACCTGAAATTTGCAATTATGTATTCGGCTACTTCAAGTTATCACATAACACATGTGTCTCCTAGTGAGGATCAAATTCACTCCCCAATTGTAATAGGCGTGCGATTTCGGCTTGCTCACTATTGAAAAACGACGATGTGCCATCGAATAAGATAAAAGCAGACTAGATCTGGTATATGGGGTTCTTAGTGAGTATCGAACTCACTTCTCAGTTACAAATGATCCCAAAGACTAGTTCAAGCTTTGTTTTAGAACAAGGCTAAAAGTACAGAGCACTTAATGAAAATCGAATTCATGACTAATAGTCATGCTCATTATCCATTACAGCAGACCAGGCGCCCATAAAGAACTAAACAAAATTCAAAATCGCAAGTAAGGAACGAACTCACGGCAGAGTAGTAATTGATTTGCAAGACAAATTTTCAAACCGTCATTGGTTGTTTAAGAGGATCCACTTCGTGACTGTATATTTTTTACCATTGCTGGTGATCAAAGTTCAACCGCATATATAAACCGATGTATCGAAAACTGATGTTTCCCGTTTCCGATATCCCATTTACTCTTCCTTATTTGAAATTATAAACAGAATATGATAACTTGAGTAAATATTTATCAAGTGCAATGAAATTAACACAATAAGCTATACTGTTGCATGAAAAGAGTGAAATTAATCAATTTTAACTTTATGAAATTATCTTCGTTATGGTTAATATTGTTCGATATTCATAAAATTATTAATTAGCTGGAAATTTTATTGATTTTTTATGGTGCATTTATAAACATAGTTTGTAAATGAATTATTATTTCGATGCTATTTATTAAATGCTATAATCATCTTAAAAGGAAAGACTCTTTTCTTCCTCCTTCAAAACACAAAGACACATTATTAGTGTTTGGTTATATTCGTAAATTATTTGATCGTTGAACAGTAATTAATTTAATGTAATAGTACAATCAGGCCGCAGTCAAACATTGAAAGATATCTTTTATTTTTATTTTTGTTTCTATGTTTGTTGGACGTAGGAAAATAGGGTGGAAGTTTATACAAGGGAGAAAGAGAGAGAGAGAGAGAGAGAGAGAGAGGGGGTGGATGGGTGGGTTAGGAGTTCATACAGGAGGCAGCGAGCCAGAGATGATGGGGACTATAATTAATGATGAGAATAGAGATATTTATTGAAATCAGGATAAAAGAAAACATGAAAAAATAGCGGGTGCTTATATAGAGGGACATAAGAGAGAGAGAGAGAGAGAAAAAGGACGAGAGAGAGAGAGAGAGAGAGAGAGAAACAGAGAGAGAGGTCAAGAAAGAACGTAGCTGAGAAAAAAAATAAGGGAATTAACAAAGAAAGAAAGAACGGGGAAGTTAAAGAAAAATAGTAAATAAGAGAGAAAAAGAGATATGAAGAAGGCATAAAAGCTTGAGAAGGACTACGAAAGAGACAAAGAGGAAGAGAAAGAACAGAAAAAGGAACGACGAAAGAGAAAGAAAGAGATAAGGCAATTTTTTTTAATACAGAGTGAAAAGGGGGAACAAAATAGGGTGATGGAGAGGAGGCCATCGTTGATTATTAGGTAATCAAAATAGGGAAACGTAAGAGTGTTTACCTTAAATGAGATCTTGGTGGTGAGTGTGTGTCCGTGATAAATAATAGGCATGCCGTCGTCTCCATCCCAGCAGTCAAGTTCTACACAACGACAACCCATCAGGAGAATCTAGACGGAAAAAAAAGAGAGGAAGAAAAATTCGATTGATATAACTGGATAAACAGAAAATTGTCCTTACTAATTTCAAAATAGAAACGACATTGGCAGACATAATGTGGTACTCAGAGTGTATTATGAAGATTTAAGATAGAACCATATATTTCAATTACATTCTGTTTATTCTATAATGATAAATATGAATACATTACTACCGTTGTACCTACCTACCTACCTACCTACCTACGTCCTTGAATTTTGGTGTGTGTGACGTTAAGAAACGGGGGAAATTATAGATAGAACAAGTTAATTGAAATCTAATCTCACCATCCCAACGTAGTAATTTACGAAAGTCTTTGCTTCGATTTGGCACAAGGCCGAATATATGGGGCACCCAATGAGACTCGAACTCACTCGTGTAGGTTTGCTAATCTAGCTTGCTAACCATTACAACACCAGAGGTGCCCACATCCCTAAGTATGTATGTTTTTACTCAACTGGTCTGCGTCTTACGAAATTATCTCTTAGCACATCGGCTCCCCTCGTGACGACCTCGCTGCTGCAACATTTCAGCAAGTCGCTCTTCGCCATGTTCTTTCGCTTTCATTAAAAAGTTACATCAATACTGGAATTGTAAATTTGTTTTATAGTATATCAACCAACCAAAGCCAAATTTGTAGAGTTAAACTAGTGGTACTCTTTACTCACTACAATGTCGTTGTCAAACACATTCGTCATTATCCAAAGAGGACTTCTCTAGTCTGGATTGTTAGTAGTAACTAAAAAATCATCTAATTATAGAGCATCTTCAGCTTAAATCATTACATTCAATCCTAATTAATTATGCCTAATTGAATAGTAGTAACTATTTAATTTGAAACAAACAACAAACAAACAAAAAACAGTTGAATAAAAACAAAATATCTACAAAATCTCCCATAACTTTTCTTTTGGAGCTTGAAAATTTGATTCCTGTGCGATTTGTTAGATTTTCAAGAAATATGGTTTCCTGCTGATTGTTTTATGCTGTCACTGGCAACTTCTCAATAAGAAACATATTTTTGCATTAAAATCTTTTGCTCGAGGTTCAATAAATCTGTATACTAAATTTGGTAGCTCTAACCCAAAGCATTTGTCTATCTGTAGACGATAGACAAATAAATTCTTTCCCATTATAAATACACATTTTTTTAATTATTATTAAGTCTGAAGATATATAGAACTCTTGAGAATGTAAAAACTTAAAGTTTTTTTTTATAATACTTATATATATATATATATATATATATATATATATATATATATATATATATATATATATATATAACGTAAAAGGGAGAAAACTCAACCGCAGTTAAAGTGCCATTATATTTCCATTATTTCGACGAGAAATGGCTGGAACTCCCAACAGCACTCAATGAGATATCAATAAAATGAAAGTAAAAAAATACGTTAAAAACACCTTAAGAGTTAAAAAGGTCTAGTGGGGTTAGTAGTCCACAAAATCTCGGGACCAGACACATTGGAGTAAAATGATAACAAATTAGTTAGCGAGCTTAAATTATACTAATATTGAACAGACTACCGCGAATCCACCCTGTTGATCTTGAGGTGGGCCGACAAACGGTATATCCATTTTTCTAATGTCTTTATTGTTTTACCCCCTTTCTTTATTCACCTGAGCGTTCGTTCTCCCTTATATATATATATATATATATATATATATATATATACACACTGTAAACTATATTTGCTGATTTTACTCTCCCCAAAAGCGTGTATGTCATCTGAAGAGGTGAAAATAAATATTCCTCGTCGAAATAAACTTATAAGGGCACATTAACCGTGGTTGAGTTTTCTTCCATTTACGTTATATTCGCGCTGTATGTGAGATTTCTTATTTACATCCTGAAAGACATATAATAATAATAATAGCCATAAATCGAACACTCCCTTAGAATTATATGAAATCCCTCATATATTCTATATATGAATATTCCATACCCATAGTCTTTGGACACCTACTAGATATTACTTATATATATATATGTATATATATATATATGGCTTTTCAACAATACGATATATATATATATATATATATATATATATTTCCTTATATTATCCAACGCCACGTCAGCCGATGGTGGGAACGATTCTTTTTCCAGATTTTCTTTCTACAATATCCATGTAATTCAAAATCAAAAAGAGAACTCAAAGTAAAATAATAATAAATAAAAATTACAGAGCCAATAATTCCATATAAAAGAAAAACCTTTTAAAAATTACTCATATTTAAATATTTCTTACCTGGCTATAAAGTTCAACAGATGACTCTCCTTTGAGCTGGTGACCAGTTAAATAGGTGTTGTGAGAGGATGCAATATAATAATGTGAGAGTGGATGATCCATATCCTGTTTATGAAAAAAAAAGTAAAAAAAAACATTAAAATTTTAAGAGAAAGTATATATGTTTTTATAAATATATATTAAACACAAAAAGACAAATAAACGTTGATAGTGACTGCAATATCATATAGGTAGCGCTGGAGACAACAGTTAACCGGGACACTTAATGAGAGTTATTTTTTTATGCGGTGGGGCGGTGAGGAATGATTTTGATAATGGTGGAGTTTGATAGTCAAAGGGACCAGAAAATAGAAACAACTAGAATCTTTTTTGTAACAGGGAGGAGTTAATAAAAAACGACACTTGGCATTTATTTTCTGTCAGTGGAAATATACCATTTACAAGTTACTTATATAGTGACAATACTAAGTTTCGGGATAGAATAAAAAAATTATCTCCTTTAGATAATTTGTATGTCCGGCAGGAGCCCCCGTAAGGAGTCACGTGACAGTTCCAAAAACCCACTCTAGATTTTTTTTTTTACTTCTAAACAGAAGAGACATTATCTCTGACTCTTCCAAGGGAACGGTAAAATCACGTGGCTATCTTACCAAACTGAATCAAGTAAGCCTTTTTCTATTTTGCACCTCTTCTATACACTGCTTGTTCATGGAATGATACGTGTACAGTTCTAGCTGTTAGGATACATTTGGGTATTTTTTCCTTTTAATACCATTGGTATATATTGTGGAAATTTGTTAAGGAACTGGTGATCCTGTTTCACCGAATATCAGAACCCCCTTGGGGTCACATGGTATCCATTATAAAAGAGAGCTCCCCTGGAGATTCTTCCTCTTACTTCCACTCCCACCGCTGTTAGCAACAGGTCCTTTCGTAGCAGCCCTTGACGGCAAACGTATTTGGTACCTTCCACCAGCCAGGACCCAAGAGCGACGAACGCACGTGCTGAGTTAAAAGGAACAGGGCACACTGCTAAGTTTCAGCAGGCATTTTATCTGCAAACCTTCACATAACCTACCTAACCTTACCAAACCTTATCACACCTAACCTTACCTTACCTTAAACCTTTACCTTCTAACTTTACCTTATAACAACCTTACAACTAAACCTTACAAACCTTACAAAACCCTACCACCTATCGGAACCTTGAACTCTTTTTGAACTCTTACATATTCGTTGTTTGTTCCATTTGGTGTAAAACCCTGTTTATTGTTGTTGTATATAAATTTTGTTGCACGAAAAGTTGTTCGTCTCCTTTCTTCAAAAGCTACCACCCAATTCCCTACTGCTGTTGAAGTACGGTTTATTCTTTTACAAAACGTAGGAATAAACTGGGCTTTTCGGGGCTTATAGAAATCCTCATAATATATTGTGAATTTAGCGCTTTACAAGACGCATTGGCTTATAAAAGTCACATCAAATTGATCATTAAAATAAATAAAATAAATAGATGGGATTAAACAACAAAAGTCAGGTGAAGTGTTTTTGCTTGACATTCATAGCCCATCTTACTTTCATAGCCCATTTTACTTTCAGATTATTTTAAAAATTTCCTATTCAGATCTTATTTATATTTGTGGAGATGTTTGCGGCTTAAGGGCTACTTGTGTTATATTATCATCTACAGCATCATAACGACAATAATAAAGACGCACGCAGGAAGACTTCTTTAACAAAATATGTACATCTCACTTTATTGCAAGGGTCCGAAAAGGGTTACTCAAGGTTTGCGTGTGAGAGGGAGCTGGAGACCGAACAGAAACTGCAATATTTTGACCCCTACTCTAATGGCCGTCAACGTTGTGTCTTTCTCGTTCTCCTGATGCTCAACCGGAGGCCCTGGGGTCCACTGTGCTGGGTGCTGGCTTTCTTTACTGCATCTTATCAGCAACTTCTCTGATCCCCAAACTCCATCGGGGTTCCCGAGGGCCCCCTCGGCTGGGTGTGGCGTTCCCTACCACAACTCGTCTATAACTCCGTCTCCAATTGTAACTGCAACTCCCTTGACTTATATCTTGACTGAGTTATATAATAGTTCAACGCCCACTCGATCTTGGAATGGCATGATTGATCGTCATCCAGCGGAAATAACTGTCATGCAGTTCCCAGGTCACTCTCTTCCGGTGCATCAGTCTATGAGTGTACCATGGGGATTTTTTTTACCTCGTCCCATTTCATCAGCCAATTTCCGCCCACGCGATTTCCTCTCATAACTGCCATTAGAATGTGTCACTTCCTTCCGGTGCATCACCTTGGAATGGCATTTTTGGTCGAGTCAAAGGCCAAAATACAACAATTGAACTCCTATAGCCAGTAACCCAAAGCTGACCCTTTGACCTTATATGACGTAGGGAGGTTTTCTGAGATATTTCTGAAAATGTTCTGTCTTTCAAACCGTCAAATATAAAAGGTTAAATATTCATGATATGAACTAATGAGTTTATACTGTGTCTTTTCTCTCCGTTGGGTCTTATTGCCCAGTCGGCTGAGGCTGTTGAATACACTGACTGCACCTCTGCAGAGGAGTAAGATCCCCCCCGCACAATACAAGTGTCCTGCTATGACAGTAATGATGGAGCTTTGGGGAATGCAGAGTACCCCTTCATTGCTATCGCTCCGAATTCCACTCTGGCCCCGGAGTGGTAGCACCAGATATGGTCTTATCTATGGGTCAAATAGAACTAAATAGTGGAGTGGACTGAATTGCTTGAAATAGGATTGTTTTGATATTTATACTGCGTACTTATGCCAAATCGAGCTGTTTAAATAGAACTGTTTTTAAATAGAACTAAACTCTGTACTCATGCTAAACTGAATCGCTTGAAATAGAACTGTTTTTATTGCTAACTGAACCGTTTTGACATTTAACTGTTTGTAAACAGAAACTATACTTATAGAAAATAGAATTGTTTGAAATTTAATTTGGCGTTAAATGACCCGAAAAGGTTAGATACTCTGTAAAACAAAACCACCAACTAACGAACCATTGTGTTTAGCGTTAGTATATCACAAATATACTAATGCTAATTTTGGTCCTTGGAGACACGACTAAAACGTCTTCCTTACCACAAAGTGCTCATTTGGGAGATTAGGTGTGTTAAGAGCTAACCGTTTTGTTCTGTTCCTTCGGTATTTTTGTTTTTTTTTTTATGTTGTGGTTTCAAATTTTGCACGAACTATCTTGGTCTCTCTCTTTGGTCTGACCACTACCTACATTTTTAGTCTTTTATACATATATATATATATATATATATTGTCACCCAAACACGTGGGTCAGTACTTATGTTAAATTGAGACATACGATTTTGAAATACCCCTAAACAAACACACAGCGTCGTAAGCAAAAAGAAAACTGGTCGGTCCCCAGGTACATTAACAGAATAAGTTTATAACAAGTCACCCCGCCTCATAACATTGTGCAAATACTTTCAGCAGCAAATTAAATTATCCTCGTATCGATATACCATGCTCATCGTTTCACATGATCATGTGAAACAATACATTACCGAGTACAGGGCCTGGAGAGTAGATAGGCTTCTTTTGCCTTGGTAAGGCAACCAGTTTAGGAGAAGAAAAACTCTGAATTCAAACTAGCTGAACTCCGCTTAACAATGAGCTTTTATCTCATCTTGTTTGTAGCGAAGGAGATTGAATAAATACACTTCTCTAGAAAACGATGGTGTTACGTTTGTCGGATAATTTTCAGGAGACTTGGAGTGTACAGGATAGAAAATATTCAGGCCGGTCAGTTTTGTTAACTGCTGAAATTCTCAATGATGTATCCAAGTTTTTAACTTGCTTTGACGATTGAGATTTCAGTAAGTACTATTTTCAGGGCTACAAATAAGTTCAAATAATTTAAATTCAATCTGTCAAAAAGATAGTTACATTTTTTAACGGCTTGAAAATGAATGTGCGTGGGCGCGCACATGTACTCTCAAAGTTGTATACAAAGCGATAGGTAGGGGTGTACCGAAAATAATGTCTCCTATTTATTTTGCACGGGCACAGATACAGGGAGCACACGGATACCGTCGCTAAGAGAAAGCTTTCAGATATAAAACATTGTGGGATAAGGTCGAGTGGGCTTTGGTATTGACGACTTAAAGGTTGGTCTTTGTATATTTATCGTACCTGAGTACCAAACTTACCGTCACAATTATTAGAGAACAATAAACACATTTTGAACACTTCTAGCAGAGGAAATGTATTTTTATGACGTGAGTTTTTTTCTTCCTTGTCGGTAGACGCACGAATTCGTGGCTACTTCTTTGTTTTCGAGACTGGAATGAAGAAAGAGATTCAACTTTGCCGCGCGTTTTATAATCCTACATTAGTCATGCCACCAAGCGGCCATCAGAAGAACTCTTTTGGAAAGCAAGTGATGTAATCCCTATAACACTTTTTTTTCTAGATATTAAGATCATTGGCCTTGCGTTATAGCCCACGATAAGATCCTGCTTTAGCGGAGGCGACCCAGTTTCTTACAGCAGAGTTTACGGCTTCTGGGTCTGGGAAATGTTTGCATAATGCACTTTTAATCGGCCCTATTCTCTCGGATGAACTGATTGAGATACTCTTCATTTCGTGCGTTGACAGCTGAGTTTAACGTGTCTCGGCACTCACATTGCTATCAATATGGCTGAAACGAATTACCTATCGCTAACTATGTTCCTGTCAGCTGTTTGGTCATCGTAAACATTCAGAAAGCGGTAATGAATTTTTATAGATACAACTTTTTTTCTTCATGGAGGAATATAATTGAATATTATACAGTTTTGCTTTAATCTTGGACGCCATTTTACGTGACTGCCTCGGAATAAGTCACAGAGACGCACGCACACACACACCTATAATTTAAAAAAAAATTCATATCCACACACACACACACACATATATATATATATACCCAACCCCTCTGCACGAGCAGGATGCTATACAAGGTCAATTCTTAAATAAAGTTTTATAGGTTTGAATTCAGAGTTCTCCGTCTTCCAGACCTTTCCCAAGGATATTGGCGTTATGTGAAATGCAAGCAACTTCGTTTAGGATTTGAATTCGGGTTGCCGAGTCTTTTTCCCACGACAATATCTATTGCCCCACGAGAGTCTGCATATATATATATATATATATATATATATATATATATATATAACCCCAACTACCATACCAGCATCCACTTCTGACGTTGTGAGACAACATAAGATAAGCGACATTAATTTCGGGTCGACTTTTTAAAAAAAAGTACTGGATTGTTCATCGCTGGTAAAAGGGCATTACTGACTAGTATCGACTATATGGAAAATTGTTTTTCGTAGATGAAAACTTGTTCTACCAAACAGTGTAACAATGTATCTCTTTTGGAGTATCCCTCGTACTATGTACATAGTTTTTAACAGAAAAAAATGTCTTAAGAAAAAGAAAAAATGTTGACCATCACATTCTTCGTTTAAAAAGCGCGTACAAACATAAATTTTACTAAGTAGTTTTGCAAATTACCCGCTGATAATTTTAAATAAACATAGAAAACAAAGATCTTAAAGCTAAAATGGAGGACGAACTCCAAATTTATTTGTTTTGTTAAATTGAAAACATATGTTCGAACATTATTCTATTTGTAGACAGAGAGAGAATTATTAAGAAAAAGTTTTGAGAAAAATACCTTGAACCATTAAATAACACCACAGAACAAATCTTTCTTAGTTCTCTTGCCAAGTCACGGTCTTCTTCGTGAATATTACAATAAAAAGCCAACGTTTTTTTTTTAATAAATAAGAGACGTAATTAACTCAGAATGAAACGATGGCAGCTCTTACATCAGTTGTTCCCAAAACTTTTCTTGCTCGGAGCAAATTTTAGAATCTACAAAAATATTTTGGTGCACTTTGTACGCAAATTCTAAAATGAATTTAAAAAAGATCTTTTATATATTTAATCTAATGACATTATAAGAATCAACAAAATTATTTTAGTGCACTTTCATTGTAAATTCTAAAACGGATTTGTGACAAACAGTCGTTATACATTTAAGCTAATAAAATAACTTAAGCTGCTGAACATTTTTAGTAATTAGATTTTTATTCAATAAATCATGAATGGGAGCTTGATATTTCTTGGCGACGTTAGGACGTACATAAGACAAACAGGTTTTCTCTTTAATGCACCAAAATCTTTCTCTGTTTTTGTATTTAAATAGAAGTCAAAAAAGAAGAAATGTAAAACAATATTAAAGAACGTTTTCATGTGGCCGTATTAACATTTTGTCAGAGCACATGTCTTTGAAATGATATTGATTAAAGCGCATTTGCTTGCAACCATCTCTTACACTTCAAACAAAATCAACTTAGATCACGCAGTTTTAAAATGGTGGCTTCAAACTTATCTTCATTGATTCAATTTTTTTAATATACAAATTGTTAGAAAAATTATTGAGGATACATCACGGACATTGAATAACAATATTTCTTCAGTTTGAAATAATGCCCATTCATCAAACATGATTTTGCAGTATTTGTAATAAGGAAACAATTATTATTCATAAGTACAAACCATTTCTAAACAGACCATGACAGTCCTTACGATTAGAAAAAAAAAACAAAAAAACAAAGAAAAAAATCAGGGATATGAGCCGTTAACATGTTGATTAGTCGAGTCGGAGAAGATTCCATTAGAACTTGTAACATGAAGAAAAGAACAAGTCTTTTCTAGATTTTCTGTCACACAGTAAAAGGGCTTTTTTCCAAGATGCACATATTTAGGTGCAATAATTCACATGTGTGTGGGTACGAACGAATTTATATGGGTATATATGCATATAGGTATAGCGTTTATGTATGTATATGCATGTGGGTGTGAGCATATTTACATTGGTGCGTGGAGACATTGGCATGTATATATATATATATATAGTAGTATCAAAAGGATTGCTAAATAATTAAAGAGATAAGCAGATTTTACTCGAAAATAAAATAGAAAAAGATTTCTAGAAAAAAGAGCTGTTTTTTTTAAATATCGACTTTAGTGTTGGTATGGTTAGAGGTTTCGTAGGTAAGGGTCTCATTTTTAATTGTATTTTGGTTCTGGGAGGGTGGCACGAGAGAGGCGGTTTTCTTTTCCGAATATTCTAGCTCCATATATTCAAGGGAGCAGTAAAAAACAATTGAAGTGTGTTATACACACAATCTACGTAAATATAAATTGAGGACAGGCCTGTAGTTACAAATTCTATACCAGACAGTTTGGAAAGATTTGCAGGAACAATTAAAAATGATTCCTTCTAATCTGCATTTATAACAAAGACTAAATGTCCCGGACAAAACAACACATTTTGATTTCTGTACAGAAATCTTTGAGGATTGTGAAGATGGGTTTATGGAGCGTCGAATTTTAAGCGTTAAGTGATAAAGGTTGCTGTAATAAAACGCTAGATATTTATTACAAAACTGTATATCATAATTATCAATATCTTGAATATTTAAAAAAAAAAGGTTTCTGAATGGTTTCTTAAGGGGCGGGGGACTCTTTACAGAATAGAATGGTGAATAGGTAAAATGGTGTTCGAATAACAATATGATCTATGGAATTTCATGAAACAGCTGAGTTAATAAAAAAAAAAAAATAAATAAAATCCCGGCTTACCTCTTTGCGATACTTGAATTTCTCATTGACATATGCATAATTATCTTTGTCCATCAAATATCGAGCGAAACCTTCAAATGAGAGAAAGGCGTGCTCCCGAAGAACAGGGTTTGGCTCATGACGCTATGAAAAAAAAAATCATATTTACTTATTAATAATTACAAAAAAAAAAACAAAAAAAAACACAGCATTAAATTCTCGACCGTCTTGAATGTTCTGAAGATTTCAGAAAAAATTCCTTTGATGTTTACAGAGAAAACTCAGATAACACACACACACACACACACACACACACACATATACACACGTATATGTTCTAATTTGCTTTTTTCTTTCTTTGTGATACTTTTACCGAGAATATAGCTTCATTTAGCTTACACGAAAATTCTTCCTTCGTCAAGGTGACTTTTGTGGATTTATTGACATTATATCACCCAAAAATAAGGAGGCATATAAAATTCTAGAAATAAAAAAATCCTAGTATCTTTGACTGGTCCGGTTCATTGGTCAAGTGGGTAGAGTGTTCACCGGTGGCCCGGTAGACCGGGGTTCAGTCCCAGGTCGAGTCATACCTAAAGACTAAAAAAATGGTGCTTGATACCTCCTTGCTTAACACTCAGCATTATAAGGTACGTATCAAGGGGAAAGTGGAGCAATCCAGGAAAAGGATGTAGCGTCCTCCCTTACACCTCGGTGTAGTAGCTATTGAAAAGGGAGCTTTCAGGTCGCCGTCGACTATTGTCGTCAACTTGACTTACTTTATCTTTGGCTGAGGAGAAAATGAACTTGAAATATTTTGGAATATATTTATTCATGTATAATACTGTACATAAACGGTCGTTATGGTTACAAATTTTTGGACGTGGAACTATGCGGTCATTTTCATCAATTTACTGCATTCAGGTATGCCATATGCCGGAAAAAAGTTATTGGATACAACGGCTGAAATGTTGTGACGTTTATGTTTAAGAGAAGAAAGTGTACACGTTCAATCAGAGTTTAATAAAGAAAATTTTACCTGAATTAATTCTAAAATCTTTTCATCGTCAACGTTTTCCTCCTGATAATCTTCTAGAAAATGGTGGAATTGCTGAACGCCCATGTATCTGTTTTGAGAGGTGTCCACCCCAGCGCAGTTGTGAACAATACTGGCCGCTGCGATTGCATCACAGATTTTTCGCCGGTGTTGCTGTTCAGAGCTCAGATCAAAGGCGTTATTTCTTGTTACCAAACCTGTTCAATTAAAAATCAGATTATTATTAGAAGTAGCAAATGCATTCAATTCAGGCTCGGAGTCTTAAAATTCAAAGAAAAATCTTAGATTTCTCCTAAATTGATATTAGTTTAATGAATCACAAAGGCAGGCCTCACCTTAATTAGTTTTATTATCACACAATTTTAATTGGCTTGTATCTCGAAGAAGACAATTAGTCTCTTTTATTATTATTAGCTGAAAACTCACTTTGTGGCCAGTGTTTCAAGTTTGTTATATCAAATTATGCTTTGTAAGGGTATTTGATGAACATCAATGAATGATTAACCTTTATGAATCTTGGTGATTATTGCTCATATTACAAATGTAAATATAAAATGGGAACTTTTCTGCAAGATGTAAATTTGCGAACGTTAAACATGAAGATAAACATTCCATTTAGATAACTTCGACGGAAACAATCAATTCTGTCGGTGGGGCTTTAGTATAAACTGACTGTATCCGCGGCAGAAAGGTAAAACCACCTAAAATGAGGCGCCCTGGGTATGACACTCAATTACATCGGATGACGAAGTTCGAATTCGATAGAAATAGAGACTGTGAATTAGCCCTTCGTTGCCATTAGTCCCAGGAACATTCCGACTCTGAGCGGAAGTCGCTGTCCAGTGGGTCAAATAAATCTATTTGAAAATTGTTAGTATTGGATAGGAGTACTTGAAACAATGTAACTGTAAATTATTTGAATTAAGAATAGTTACTTGAAGGTATAATTGTTTACTAAGGATTATTATTAGTTATTTGAAACAATAAATCTTTGTGAAAACAAATGACTTTATGAAATAGAAATAACTATTTAAAACCATACCGTTGCATACAAAAATCTGTTAAGAAAAAAATAAACAATAAAAAATATAAATATACACAATGAATGTGATTCCCTAACCTGTAGGCATAAAATAATCATAGACAGGTTAACAAGCCATTAAAACCATTATGGAAATAGAATGAATGTTCAGTTTAGTATAATATTTTCATTGGAAATTGAATCTCTCGCTAAAAACCTGCAAAGTTTGGAAATTTTCGAAAGACTAATATGCTACATACATACCCCGATGTTAACCCCCCCCAAAAATTGTTGGCTTTAGCAGTCATTTATTGATGACAGCCTAATTAAGCAATTGATCTTGTTCGGGTCACTTAACATTTGAAAGCGTTAAGAATACACCTCACAGATTGCCAGTCCTCACAAAGATTTAGAGAGTCTATAATCTATAGAGAGGTTCATCCGTCCTTTAACAGGACTTGTTTTTAATCTTTCGAGCTGTTTAGCTAACTTCTTCCTCTATTTCAGCTGGTTTTCCTAGATCTATTCCTCTACCATAACTAGAGAGCCCTACTATTTTACTCACAGCAACATGGTGGGAAGAAGAGATAGATATAGGCATTTCGCAAGAGCATTAGGGAACAGTGACAGGCAAAAAGTCTCGTCCATAATTTGAACATGGCACATAGCGTTTACTTCTAAAGATGCATAAAAAGAAGTGAAAGAAAGAAATGAAATAAGCCACAAAAACCGCTTCGAAAGGAAAGGAGAGAGAAAGAAATGCAATAAGCCCCAAAAGATACGTAACAAGAAAATAAATAAATAAGCTTCAAAAGGTTCATGTAAAGAAGAAAGAAATATAATAAGCTACAAAAGACGCATAAAAAAGGAGAGAGAGAGGGTGACAGAGAGAGAGAGAGAGAGAGAGAGATATCAAATAAGCCACAAAAGACATGTAAAAAGATAAAGGCATATTATCTTTTATAAACCATAAAAGACGCATCAAAATAAAAAAAGAAGAAAGAAATTAAATAAAGAGGATTCCCCCTGTGGCGTAATGGTTAAAGTGCTGGACTACATCCGCGAAGTAAGTGAGTTCGAACTCGTCATGTCATTACGTTTACTTACGGACTAATGCCCCTTAGGAAAGATATGAACCCCTCATCCTTCCAGCTATGGGTTAAATAGTATCACTGCTCTTCTACAAAGATGGCTTTGTCATTAAATAACCCATGAGGGTTGATATGTCATTAAATAAAGAAACCAAACGAAGTCAAATAAACCTTAAAAGGCATTTAACAAGGAGAGAAATAAATAATTTAAAAATCTACAAAATGTGGATGAAAAGAAGAAAACGAAATAAATCAAGTAAGTGACGAAAGATGCGTGAGAGAGAGAGAGAGAGAGAGATCAAATAAATCTCAAAAGACTAAAAAAGACGGAGAAAGAAAGAATATAAACCAAAGAAGAAGAAGAAGAAGAAGAAAACGTGCAAGATTGGCCGGTATTGAACATAAGAAAAGAAGTATAAAAAATAAAATATACTGGTCGCAATAAAAAATGTTACAGACGTGTGAAGTTCTCGTGCGGCACAGTAATTAATTCAGATTGATATCTGTTACACTTTAAAGATCACTGTTATTTTCTCACTCACTCCTTTTCTTTTGAGTTACAGGCCTTTCCTAGCAGAACGTTTCCCGATCAATATTAGCTGCCATCTCATCTCTTTTTGACACTTTATAACAAATTTTCAACTGACTGAATTCACATGTAAGCACTGTAAAGTTAATTAAATGTCAATATCGTTTTTTGCTTCCTTCGCAATAAAAGGTTCAGAAGTAATTATATATATATATATATCCCCACAGAAAGACGCCCTTGATAACTTGGGTGATGCGTAACACAGTGGCTGGAAAAAAAAAAAAACTGAAGTTGGCTCAAATAACGTTTAATTACGATTCACTTAAAAAATCTTGGTCCTTAAATTTTCTTTAATTAAGAAAGGACATTTAGCTGAAAACTAAAAAGTTTTTCATCACTTAATTATACTATGAACAGTCAGGAAATACATGTACATAATCACCCATAAATGTGTACACAACTATCGGTTTAAAGAATAAGAGATCAGTTTCTTCTGAACTAAAGATACCAAGATTTTATTGTTTCTATTGGAATATTGACCACCCCCTCCAAAAAACAAAAAACTTTCCAATTTTTTTCATTTCATTTAGCACATAAATTAAATTAAATATAATTCAGAAGATGCATCACATAGCTAAATGCCCTGATGAGGGTTTAATGTAAAAAACGAAACGTTTAACGTTGGCAAATAATTCATTTATAAATAAAATCATCCTCTGAATACGTGGTTTTTTTCATACATTAAATCCCCCGGGAAAAAAAGTGTGAATTTTCATAAATATAATCTGGAATTCATTAAATAGCACTAATAATCTCGTGATCTTAGCTTTCTTGAAGAGGAAAGCTATTTTGGCGAATTATATTAAGATTAAAATGATGGAGGTGGATAGTTTGAAAAAGATAAGACTATCAATAATAATGAGCAACAAAAGAAGACATGATAATTACGACTCATGCAATCGTGAAGGTAACACACACACAAACATATATAAATATACGGAGAAAAATTGAAAAACAAAGTAATCCAAAGTGAAGAATTTAATGTGAAAGAAAGTCGACGCTATAACGTTTCGGTTTTAAGAAACCATCATCAGCTCTTAGAAAAGATGATATCGAGTGTCGTTAGATCAACGATGGAGGCTTGATGAAATACAAAAAAAAAAAAAAAAAAAAAAATCCATATATGTTCTTAGTTTGATGTCTAATTATTTACTCATAATTCTCGTGATTGGTTCATGAGTGATTTCTGGAGGGTTTCCGAGAAAATTCTCGAAATGTTGTTTCCCCAGGTGTATTCAATCTTGTTGGTTGGTAGCTTTCAGTTTAGCTTTGCCAGTGCTCTTCCTTTTGCTCATTTCATTTATCGTTTGCCCTGCTATCCTAGATTGTCTATAATCAACCGAATCTCTAATCTTATCTATCTGTTTTTGTATGTATTCTGTCTGTTCTTTATATATATATATATATATATATATATATATATATATATATATATATATATATATATATATTGCACTTAATTTATTGACCAGCTTACTTATATGAATTAGAACGTACAGAATCCATACGTCATAAAACAGATCAGTCCTAAAAGTAACTTCTCGTTTGTTTAAAAAAATAATATGATGACATTCACAATAGATGCTGTACTTCCTGTAACCACGGTTAGAGTTTCTAAACGTAGTGACAAGTTTATTTGTAGGAATTAAAATAAAAAAATGTACGCCTTATAAAATATGCACAAACAAAAAATGACTAAAACTACTTTTGTCAAAAATATCTTGCTGTATTACAGAAACCATAACATATGCGTCAGTCCTTCACACACACACACACACACACACACACACACAGCTACTACATGCACTGACGCGTTTATATATATATATATATATATATATATATATGAATTGAAGTATTAAACCTAAACCTCATAAAATATTAAGGTATCAAAAATAGGAGCCACGTTTGTTTTAATATCTTGTTGACGCTGAAAAACAGTATTTTTTTGCACAATTTCTCTAAAGCACGCACACACACAAACACAATATATATATATGGGGACACTCCCTATATTTCATCAGGTTCGATTTTTGTTCTAATTCATGTGTGCTAGCTTGTCATTGTATATATATATATATATATAAGTTTGCACGTTTTAATTAGAACAGATATGCCATTAAATAAAGAAATTAAACCAAACCATAAAATATAGAAAAATCCCCCAAATACTTGACGTTCACAATAATATATGCAGTAATTTTGATGAAACACACACACAGAAAGAGAGAGAGAGAGAGAGAGAGCGAGAGAGAGAGAGTGTGTGTGTGTGTCTGAATGTATTCACAAACTTTATGTATCACTTAAAACATATACACACATCTCATAAAATGCAGAGAACTTGAAACTAACAGTACTTCTGTACAAAAAGACTCAGCATGGTGCCAAACAAAAAGCAAAAACAAAAGAATAATACACACACACACACACACACACACACACACACACACACACACTAGAATCTTGTTCAGCATTAAACAAAGAAAACCAACAACAAGTAAATCAAGTATTCAAATTTCGTTAAGCAGTTGTTCCTCAAAACAATCCAAACGACAAACACCATCCGGGATTTTCTTTTATCCTTATCTATTTGTCTACATCTCATGTGATCGACTGATTTCTTCTATTGATGAACCAACTACATTCTCTATTTATCTATCGAGCAGCTGACATTAGCCAACCAATGATAAATGGCTTGACGTCAGCATCTGACGGTTTCCCAATGACCAACCAACAACACCAACTAAGCATTAAGAGATGTTTACTTCCTTTGGCTGTCTCTATACAATTTTTACGTTGGAGAAAACAGAAAAAAAAAAAAAAGAAAGATAAGAAAAGAAGGTATCGATGATGATAATAGCCACAATCCCAACAACACTAGTTAAAAGCAACTAGAAAGTTGTTTCGCTCTTTTTTTGGTTGTACCAGTACACTTTCAGAGACAAAGACTTCTTTATAAATTTGAACAGAAAAAGAAATATAACTTCTGAATGTACAGGCAAAACCAGATTCGATTCATTTATCTCTATATATACAGTGTTAAAAAAAAACTTGATATTAAGAATAAAGAAGGCTCAATATCGGTGATTGAGGCATACGTATCTAAACTAAGATTGCGTAGACACAGATTCATTAGCGCGATCATTAGACCATAATCGATATGATGATCTATCATAATGATGACATTTTTTGAAACACTGCATATAAATTGGTACGAATAAAAATTAATTTGATCAATCGAAAGGGCTCAATCACTTGACAGAAAGAGCAGTATAAAATCTTAAACAAATAAGGATCACGTCTTTTTGATTTTGTTGCATTACTCATTGTCTGACATAGTTTCATTGAATAGATAACATAACCGTAAGATGAAACTGTTTCTGAAAAAAAGTTTCATTAGATTATAGTTTTTTTTGGATTAAGTTTTTCTTCTTTCCTATGGATAAGTTTTATAATCCTTCTTGACCAATCTCTAGGTGTTTGTTTACTTCTTTGCTAAAAGTAAACAATTAGAGAACAAGGTAACAAAAATGAAAGCTGATTTCAGAACCATTAACAGTAATAACCACTTTAAAATAGGAAGTCGACTAAAGAAGTCACTCACAGATATCAAGAATATTTTAAACCAATAATATCCCATTGTACACATATAAATGATATAATCTTAGAGGAAATCAGTTTGGATGTACAAATTATGAAATCAAGAAAAGCCTTGGAATCCATGTCATCAGATTGGAAATGATCAAGGCTAGGGGAGAAGCAATGAAAGAGATGCTACACAAAATAGTTTCATTGATATAAGAAAGAATATATAACTCAAATAAAAATATTTAATTAATATTTTTTCTTAAAAATAGTTCCTCTTTTTGTATTTTAACATTTTGATACGTTGGATTGTACAGCTTAAAATATATATGAACATAACTTTTTGATCTATATTTTCTTTTTTAAGTAGAGAAATTATATTGTAAATGTAAATCTATATCCTTGACCTTGAGGTCATATTAATTACGCGGATGCGCATTTCTAATCCTCTTGGGAAGAGGTGGCCCAAGAGGTGATCGTGTCATCTGTAAAGAGTACGGATGTAACTTGCAAGACATATTTAGGTTAATTGGCCGCGCAATTACCATGACTAGTTAATTTGGTGTCACTTGTGTGCAATATGAACTAGGGGCTCAGTTGTAGAGTTTCGGCACTGCAATCTGTGGTCGCTGGTTTGATCTCCAGCGGTGGAGATCACGGCATACACAGCTGTCCAGTGTTTTCGTATGTCGTGCGTAGGTGTTCGACGGATTTTCTGGTCATGGTAATTCAATTCACAATAACTTTTTGAATTTAAACAATAAAAAATCTTGAGGCCTTTTTAATAAATGTTGATATTTTGAGATTGACACTGATAAGAGTGACATTTTGTGAATATTAGATGAATGACTGTTTGCATTTTAAGTTAAGATGAATAGAGCAATTATAAATTAAAATTTCAATGTGGCTCTTTTATCCCATTGAAAGTGAGAGAATGTGATGGGGAATGACTCAGTGGGACAGGTGTCACGAAGAAGTCATCATTGAGAGAGCTGGTGTGATAAGAATGCAATTTTTATCCAGGTTAAAAAATGAAAACGAAGATGAAAGTATAAATGGCATTCCAAAGACTAGTCACAACATACACACGGGGAAGATCGAAAAATATATCAGCTGAAACATTGTGTTAATAACAATAAAGACAAATATAGATAAATAAAATCTGAAATAATGAAGTCGGTTAATCTCAGATGTGTAGAAGACACATGCAAGACCACAGAATGTAATGGCCAAAACATTGTGCTAATCATAAAAAAAAAGAAAAAAGATGAATGCATATCCTGAAAAATACATGGAATACTCCAAAATATTTGATGCATGTGTGAGTATAGCCTAAGAAAGACTATACCAAAAAGTTTAATATAATTTATGTTTTGAAAACGAGAGACTGGATACAATATAGGAAAAGCAATTTTTCGTCTCGTAGTGTAACGGTTATCTTCTTAGAAAGTGGACTTAACTAACCGAGTTCAAATCCTGAACAAGGCTGTTTGCATTTCACAGAGCGCTAACACTGTTGGTATTAATCCAAGTATTCTTCCGCCACATATGGGTTATTAGAAAGACAGACTAGCATCTTTTACTTTGATATGGAAACCAGTCTTAGAGAAGAACAACTCTGAATTCTAACCAGTTGTACACTTTGAAGAGGATAGCTTTCATCAGGCTATTCCAGCCGATAGTGTCCTACGACCGTACCAGGTTACAGGACCCGTGATTGAAAAGAATAATTTAAAGGTTAGCAATTAAGGAAGAAACATTCTTTTAACTGATCCTTTCTGCTTGGAGACTAATTGTGGTCCGAGGCTTTTAAAGTGAAGTTTATAGGCTTACTCAGTTATCAGCAATCTGTAAGTGAACTGAAATGATTAAAAGAAATTTATTTACTATTCTATAATCAGTGTTCTAACAAAATGCCTCACCCACTCACAAATATCATTTATGAAGAAATCCGTTTCGTTTCGATATCAACGCAGTTTACACAGGGTAAAAATAGCATTGAAGATAATTTTTTAAAGAACTTCTTGACGATTGGTTTGGTTTATTTGGTTTGGTTTTATGGCACATCATCCGTTGTAGGTTATTTAATTCAAAATTCTTTTAATTTATATTAAATATATGAATTCTTAACACATTTAGTAGATAACATTTTCAAACAAGTCTGAGCTCATTTTCCCACACAGTTAAATGGTTTCCCTTAATTTCAAACAATTAAGTTTAACAAAAGTACCCAGTTTTTTGTTTACATACAGTTAGATTTAAAAACAGTTCTATTTCAAACAATTCAATTTAGCATAAGTACAGTTTAAATATAAAAAGTTCTATTTCTAACGATTCAGTTTAGCGTTAGTACTCAGTTTTTGTTTCTACAAAGTTAAACGATCAAACAATTCTATTTCAAACAATTCAGTTTAGCATGTTAACAAAGTCAAATGGTTCCAAGAATTGCTATATATCACTAACAATTGAATTAGACATCAGTCATTTGTTTACACACAGTTAAATGCTCAAACAGTTCTATTTCAAACAATTCAGTTGAGCTTAAGTACAGTTAGTTGTTTACACAGAGTTAGATGTAAAAACAGTTCTTTTTCGAACAATTCAGTTTGGCATAAGTACAGTTTAAATGTCAAACAGTTCTATTTGAACTACAGATAGGACCCTATCAGTTGCCACCATTCTGGCTCAGAATGGAACTGGGAGCAAGGGTAATGAATGGGTACTCTGCATTCCCCAAAGTTCCAGCATTACTGAAGCCTCGCGATCAGATTGTTTAGTGTCATATTCAGGACTCTTGTTGGTGGTGGGTAGTCTTACCCCTTTGCAGAGATACCGTCAGTGTATTCAGCAGCCGCAGCCTACTGTACCAGTTCTTGACGAGGTAACCCGTACAAATAATCGAGAAGGGTCAATAACAATCAATAGGCTTGAGTCACTCAATTTTCCGAAATTGCGCAAAAATCGATTATCTTATAGTTTATCGTAATCTGGGAGGTGTGGGTGACCCTAACAGTAAACAGCACGAAAAAAAAAAAAAAAAAAAAAAAGAAGAGAATCGACAAACCAACTTCAAATAATCGATTATATCTATCGGTTAGGGAATCACGTTCATTGTTCCTTCATATTTACATTGTTTTTGTAGTAGTTTCTAAAGAGTTTTTTTTGCAGACGGTCTTATCGAATGCAAATAATTATTTAACAGATCTATTTGACCCATAGATGAGACTCTAACAGGTACTACCACCTTGGATTTGAGAGGACTTGGCCGTAATGGCAATGAACACGTACCCCACTCTCTCCAGATCACGATAACTGGAGCTTCAACATTAGATGCAGATTCATGTTAGACCAAGGAAACTCTTTTTTGGTGGAAGAAAGTCTAACTCCTCTTCAGAAGAAGCCAAGTTCAGATTCAATTGATGTTCACTTCGTATAAATACACTTTGGAAAACAGCTGGATTAATGTTATCTTACAAAGGGGAGTGGAAGGCATAAATTTATCTGTTCTCTCTCCAGCTGGGGCTCAATAGGAGGACAGACTGGGTTCTTAAGCTTCGGTAAGGCTACCAGTCTTGCAGAAGGAAAACTTTAAATCTAAATCAGCTATCATCATCATCATCATCATCAGGTCACGCTTTCAGCAGGATATTCCTAACTTTCTCTCGCCACACTTCCCTATCGTCCATTGCTTTCGGCAGATCCTCAGGGCTACATCCCGAATCGGCACATAGCTGCTGTATGTAGGTTCGAGCTTGACGTCCTGTCTTTGCTCGTCCATGTGAAGGGGTCCACTAACGAGCTCGTCCCTACTCCTCCAGCAGTGTCCCGTATGTCTGGTTCGTCTAATTTTGATAGTTTTCGTGACGAGTGGTAAATGGCCGTACAGCTGCTGTTTTATGGGGTGCTGTCTCCAGGACTTGTTCATTATTTCTCGTAGCATTCTTGTGTAATTGTCGTCAATCTTTTTCTCCATCAGTTTTGTTAGCGTCCATGTAGTGCAACCATATAGCAGTATCGACACGACCGCTGCTTGGAAGAAACTGCGCTTCATTTTATCGGTCAGGTCGGACTTCCATATGACCGATAGCCTGTCATAGCTGTCCATGCCTTTGCTAGTCGCGTGTTGATGTCTGTCTCGGTTGGTGAGATGCTGTTCCCTTGGTAGGCAAACTTGTCAACTAGCTTCAGAATGCTACTGTTTTGTGTGGAGATGTCTCCTGTTTGATTATAGCACATATATTCCGTGTTGTGTGCATCGACATAGAGGCCGATACCTGCGGACTTTAAATCAGGATTTCGGCTTGGGCGGGTGTATTTGCCAGAAGCGGTATATCATCGGCGTAGTCGGCGTCGGTAATTGTTTTTGCAGGGTACCTTCTGTTTCTTTTTTTGTGAGCTTGAAACCGTTTTCTTTGATTTTATCGATAGATGTTCTAAGTACGTAGTCTAGACAGATGATAAATAGGTATGGGGTTAATGTGTCTCCTTGCAGTACGCCTACAACAATGTCGAAGTAGTCTGTGTCTCCACCCGGGGAACGGACTACCCAGCAAAAAATTGACCTTATGTCACATCCAGCTTGTAGCGGATGTGTTGGATAAATGTATACATAAAGGGTGTCATCAAAGTGAGATTGAAGCTTTAGATTTTTAAATCTTAAAATTCAAATGAAGATATATGCACGGCTGAGTTACTTACATCATAAAGTGGTGATGTGTAGTTGTCTAGACAGCAGTCTAGACGAGCCAGTGTGCCAATTTGAAAAAGATTATGAAAGCAATTTAGATAATTTTTGAATGAAACGGTTTTGATAAAACACAGAAAGTATATATGCAGCATTGTTCATACTCATTAAATCTAATTTATAGCGACTTTTTCTTGTTTTATAAAAAGGAACGTAATTCTTAAGATAAGGGATTTGAGGACGTGAAGAATATTAAAAAAATATAACGATGTAACTTTATGCTTTCTCAAAAGAAGTATTTTAGAGGTGCTTTGATCAATAGAAAACTCACTGGAAAAAGTATACTGAAGATTAAGGTAACTATATTGAAGAAAATTAACATTTCATTTATTGCTAATTTCTGTTTGGGTAAACATAGCTTCAGTCTCGATACTTTTTGGACACACCTTGTACGTTTACGTGGGAGTGAGCGTATGTGGAAATATGCATACACATAGATACACATTGGCCACAAGCTAGATTACTGTAGATAAGAACTATATATATACCATGTACAGGTATAAGCCTCCCCACACATATTTTTAATGTGTCTCATCGTAGAGTTATAGCTTGCAATCTAGCTGAATGCAACTACTAGAGTACGTACCTCATTTGGCTACATATTAGACTTACCTAAGATTAGTGAAAAAGAGTGCCTAGCGTTGAAGTAAATAAAGCCGGACTGGTAGACTAATGGCTAAAAGAACAACAAATTTTGTTTGAATTTCTGAGATGAAAATTTATTATCCTCATGTACTGATGTACTTGGAGTTGTGTACTCATATTTGGCTGTTTAATAGTCACAACGTTACAGTCGTTAAATCATTCAATCTTTCTTAGGTATCAGTTGTAGTCATTAATTCTCTGAAAATTTTAAGCCGAATACTTTATTCAATCCACATGGGTTGGTTGTTTTAATCCTAATGTGCCTACTAAGAGTTTAGTTGATCTATTTTCCTTCTGACGTCATTAGGAAAGCAACCGCATATTCTCTTAGATCTAGTTTCGACACTGTCCCATCAGTGGAGCTTAGAATAAGCTGACTATAACCCCTATAGAGGAATAAGAGCCCTCCCCCACCCCCGCCCCAGGAGTTTTCTGGCTATGATTAAAAACTACACCTGATAGTGAGGTTCCAGTTCAAGAGATCTGGAGAGTGTCGTATACCCTTTCATTGATACGGAATATTTGTATCTGTTCGGGTCTCATCAATGAGATATGTCTGAAAATTATTAGTATAGGATAAGAATACTTGAAATTACATAAATGTGTGCAAAACATACTTTATTATATAGTAAAACTTAACTGAGTGTAAAAATCTCTTAAATAAACAAAAAAAAAAAAAATGAAACTATAAATATACAATGAACATGATTCTCTAACCTCTAAGTATGAAATAATACTAGATGGGTTGACAAGTCGTTTAAATCAATTAATCTAATTTTGACAGTAGACACTAGAGGAATGCCCAAGATTGCAGAAGCCGAAACGTTATGAATAAAAAGTAATGGAAGATGAAGATCGTAATCCATCCAAATAAGTCAATAGAATGTCATCTGAAGTATATAAATAAACAAATAAGCAAAAAGCGGAAATCTGACTTAAAATGCAATATAGGAGGTTCATCATTTCTTATAGTGACATATAAAGTTTAGAATAAACTTTTGTTTAATAAAAAGAAGAAAATATCAGTGTTCTTACCCATATCTTCATTACGGGGGGTGTAGAGAGGGCGGTGATATGCAGGAGTCTCTTCAATTTCAGACAGTGTCTTGCTGATTGCAAACTGCTCGAATAAATCCTTGAGGTCTTTACGACACCGTAGACCAAAAGCCTTGAAGAGGTCAACAAAATCCAAGAAAGCAAGCTGGGTGGAGTGAGTGATTGCCGTTGACCGATTGTCAGAAGAAGGCAGAGACCTACCGGGGCCAAGTGACATCTTCCTTCGCCGCGAACGGTATCGGTTCGTGTAGCTATAAGTTAGGTTCTGCGGCCGGAAGCCCGGAACATAAGTGCTGGACTGAATTGGTTGGTTGAGAAATGGATCAACCACACTGCTTTTAGAAGATTCTGGCTTCGTCCGCCGCGTCGGGCTGGGTGTTTGTCGATGGCTGTAAGTGTTTTTGGCTGTTGATTCGGAGCTGCTAAAAGTACTTGAACTGTTGGAACCCTTTGGACTGATGTCCTGCAATTAAAAGAAAAATGAAAAAAGTAAAAAAGAAAATATACGGTACTGGAAACGATATACGCTTGGGAAAACTGTCTCCTAAGAACCAAGTGAATTAATCAGAAAATTGTCTCCTATGATCTAAGTGAACTAAACAGAAAACAGTCTCGTATGAACAAGAAGGATTAAACTAAAAATTGTCTACCATGAACAAGGTTAATTAAGCAGAAAAGAAAATTGAGGTAATAACGCATAATTTTTTTATTTCTGTTATTATGAGGATTCCTTTTTTTCCACGGGAATTCTTCCAAGCTGTAACTGTGTCATTACTAATATATGGTTGCACCACTTGAACTTTAATGAAATGCATTGAAAAAAAAGCTAGATGTAAACTACATAAGTATGCTGCATGCTGTTTAAAACAAATATTGGAAGTAGTACCATAAAAACAGCGGCTGTACGACCGCTTACCTCTGATCTCATGAACTATCCAAGTCAGACGAGCAAAGTAAGGACGAACTCGTAAGCAACTTTCTCCTATGGACTTCTACATCTGGACACACCAGTATTGCCTGACCAGCAAAAATTTACATTCGTCAGCTGTTCGTGGACACTGTATGCTGTCTAGAGGACTTAGAAAAGAGTAATGGTTGATGGGAATGTATGGAGAGAGAGAGAGAGAGTAAAAAAAATCCATATTGTCGGCACAGCTTGATGATGATGATGATGATGATGATGATGTAATTATGAATGTACGAATATACAGTGTATCACAAAAGTGAGTACACCCCTCAGATTTCTGCAGATATTTAAGTATATCTCTTCATGGGACAGCACTGACACTTTGACACAATGAAAAGTAGTCTGTGTGCAGCTTATATAACAGAGTTAATTTATTTCCCCCTCAAAATAACTCAAAATATAACCATTAAAAGCTAAACCCCTGCCAACAAAAGTGAGTACACCTCTAAGAAACTACTCCCCTAAATGTCCAAATTGAGTACTCCTTGTCATTTTCCCTCCAAAATGTCATGTGACTCGTTAGTGTTACTAGGCCCATGTGTGCATAGGGAGCAAGTGTGTTCAAATTTGTAGTGCAGCTCTCACACACTCTCATACTGGTCACTGAAAGTTCCAACATGGCACCACATGGCAAAGAACTCTCTGAGGATCTTAAAAAACGTATTGTTGCGCTACCCGAAGATGGCAAAGGCTACAACACCCTGAAACCGAGCTGCAGCACATTGGCTAAGATCATCCAGCGTTTTAAAAGAGCGGAGTCCACTCAGAACAGGCCTGGAGTAGGTCGTCCAAAGAAGCTGGGTGCACGTGCTGAGCGTCACATCCAAATGCTTTCTTTGAAAGATCGGCGTAGGAGTCCTGTCAGCATTGCTGCAGAGATTGAAGACGTGGGGGTTAGCCTGTTAGTGCTCAGACCATACGCCGCACTCTACATCAAATTGGTGTGCATGGCTGTCACCCCAGGAGGAAGCCTCTTCGGAAGACGATACACAAGAAAGCCTTCAAACAGTTTGCTGAAGACATGTCAACAAAGCACATGGATAACTGGAACCATGTCCTATGGTCTGATGAGATGAAGATCAATTTGTTTGGTTCTGATAGCTTCAAGCATGTGTGGCGGCGACCAAGAGAGGAGCACAAAGATAAGTGTGTCATGCCTACAGTCAAGCATGGTGGTGGAAATGTCATGATCTAAGGCAGCATGAGTGCTGCAGGTGTTGGAGCGTTATATTTCATTGATTGAAACATGAACTCCAACATGTACTGTGAAATACTGCTGCAGAGCATGATCCCCTCCCTCCAGAAACCGGGTAGTAGAGCAGTGTTCCAGCATGACAATGACCCCAAACACACCTCCTAGACGACCATTGCTTTACTGAAGAGGCTGAGGGTAAAGGTGATGGATTGGCCAAGCATGTCTCCTGACTTGAACCCAATAGAACATCTTTGGGGGATCCTCAAGCGGAAGGTGGAAGTGTGCAAAGCCTCAAATATCTGCCAGCTCTGCGACGTCGTCATGGAGAAGTGGAAGAGCATTCCAGTGGTTACCTGTGAAGCTCTGGTAAACTCCATGCCCAGGAGAGTAAAGGCAGTTCTGGATAATCATGGTGGCCACACAAAATATTGACAGTTTTTATGGTGTATGTTAATATTGACAACTTTGCCTAAAGGGTGTACTCACTTTTGTTAGCAGGGGTTAAGCTTTTAATGGTTATATTATTAACTCTGTTATATAAGCTGAATACAGACTACTTTTCATTGTGTCAAAGTGTCATTTTGTCAGTGTTGTCCCATGAAGAGATATAATAAAATATCTGCAGAAAGGTGAGGGGTGTACTCACTTTTGTGATACACTGTATGCATGTGTTCTTTTTGTAAAAGTTGTGAATACAGCAAATAACTCAGTTGCTTTTTCATCTGTTAAATTTCATTTAATGATCATCAGATCGCGTAACCAAATCATTGTAAAGTAAGAGAACGCGAAAATATTTTTCTCTTCACCCATGGAATACCCTAGAGAGAAGACCGGTCTCCTGATCTGTCAGCAGGACTTACAAGATGCTAACAGTTTCCCCTGCAGAATAGTAAGAAGCCCCACAAAAAACTCTCCTGTGTATGACACTAAACCTCATCTGATTGTAAACTTCTAGTTCTGGAGAGAGTGAAATACCCCTTTTTGCCATTACTCCCAGATCCACTCCGATCCGAAGTGGTTGTTAGTACCTCTTAGGATGTAATGTATTGGTTTGATAAAGCTGTTTCAAGATTATTCGCATTTGATTGGAAAACTTGATTCCATATAACTGTAAATCATTTCGATTGAGAATAGTTCGTTGAAGCTAGAATTGTTTATTAAGGATTATGAGATACTTGAAAGCATATAACTGTGTGGAAACAAATGCCAATTATTACAAAGAAATAGTCATTTGAAACCAAAAAGGGGAAATAACGGATAAGAGATATTCCAAAATATGGTCGGCTGAAAAAGATGTCTACTTCGTGAATTAAATGAAGGGTTCGATTCGAAATTCCCCGGAAGTTACAACAACGACAGGAGACCCTTGAAGAAGGCTGGAGGGTATGATGACGGAAACGTTGAGACTATCACAGTTCGAGACGTGTAAAAGACCCTAAATATATATATATATATATATATATATATTGATTTGACTCCAACGAGGCCAAAATTTGACTCAGGTGAAAAAAAAAAAAAGCAAAAACAAATAAACAGTTCAAAACAAAACAACACACACACACACACACACACACACACACACACACACACACACACACACACACACACACACACACACACACACACACACACAAATAAACCCCAAAAACAAACCTTCGATGAAGTTATTCCAGAGCTGTGTTTTTTCTTGAAAATTGTTGGTCCGCCAAAGCCCTGCGATGATTTCTTGGAGGAAACCTGAGACTCCACAGAATTGCTTGTGTTTTGGGTGCCGCTCGACCAGCGCCGACCCCCAAAAGTCTACAAAGAACGAAAATAAAACAAATAAGAATTACTATAAAAATATTACTTATTATTATCATTTTTAAGCTAGCATAATTTTGTTGAAGCAGTTAAAGGAAAACATTTTTTCATTTGAATATCTTATGTGATTAAATGAAATTATAATATTGCAAATATAATTTTATCTAATAAATGAAATTATAATATTGCAAATATAATTTTATCTAAGTGGAAAAATCTTAAAAACAATAAAGTAAATAAAAGAGTTTTGAAAAAAAGAAAATGACGAAAAGGGACTTTAATCTTGAATTTTATAACTTTAAAAAATACTTTGTTTTTTTCACTTGAAAGAAATTACACACAGAGAGAGAGAGAGAGAGAGAGAGAGAGAGAGAGAGAGAGAGAGAAATAAAATTATACGGTCATGATTACAATATGCTCATATACTCATGATTAAACGTACAAGTAATATAGCTGGATTTCCATAAATGATTAAATGTCCAGAGAAATGCGTGCGCAGGATAAAAAAATAAGGGGTGTATCAACAATTCTTTGACCTCGGTATAAACTCAGGCCTCTACTCTCACATAAATATGATATGATACGTTTTCTTTTTTGACATTAACAAGTCGCAAGATAGTCGGTGAATGTTAGAATATCTACCACCCGTATTGCATGAAAGTCAAAATCAGTTGTGTCCTTTAAATTGTTGCAGTTTTATTTTATATATTGTGGGGAAACGCACGTACACTGCGTAAAAATCGAAAACCAATTTTTAAACTAAAACACCAGTTGTAAATGAAATATTGCTCATGACAAAAATATCGTCGAACCAATACCAATATATAAAGCAGCTTATTCCGCCCGAGGAAATTTTGCAACTTTTTTCTCTTAATGGTCCAGTTATCTTCAGTGAATGACTAAATAAAAATTTAAAAAAATTATAGGTAAAGGGTGATATGTAAAAGAAACACTTAAGTAAAAACTTAATTTTAACTTGCAAACATTTTGAGGCTGAAGATAATACTGGGCAAGCGTTTCCACATTTTTTGATGAGATAATTTCTATGAGATTATATGACAATATTTCAAATATTGTTCAATGAGGTTGAGAGCATAACAAAGCCATCAGAATGTGGATAAGAGTGTGTGTGGACTTAGGAGTAATATCAAAGAAGGGTAACTGTAGATCGCCTGAACGAGAGCTTTACCATCAGGTACATTTTAGTTTCATACCCAGTACCCCTACCTTTTTTTGTGGGGGTTGGTCTCATCACTCTGTATGGGGGTACATTCACCGTATTCTAAGCCTCAGCGACAAGGCGGACATTAGAATACGACGTATACTGGACTGCTTAAGTTGATATGCAACATGTCGGAAATCAACTGATATTGGCAGAAATTCTCATTCCTATTTCAATTACTATTTTCGAACGATTGTTCCAGTAAATTTTTTTCTTGTCATTCTTCGAGGCAACGCATTTTCTACTCTTTCTGTTCACATTGTAAATCATCTTAATTACAGGTAACATATTTTGCAACCGAGTTGATATATTATGTTTGTTTAAAAAATAAAATCCTTGCCGTCTGAACTAAAAGTTTTCACTCATGGGGAACAGAGCCTCATTCCTAAGTTAATGTAAAAAATATTGGTAATGAAAAGTAGGATAAATTGCAAGATAAAGTAACTACATATCTACTTATCGACGATGTTATTTACTTCCTGATTAAGTTTAGTACATTAATAATCTTTGACCCACAAGTCCATGTCTGATATCTTTTCAGATAATCTGAAGATTTTCACACACACACACACACACACACACACACACACACGCGCGGACATGTTCAAGCACATTCACACGTAAAAGTTTGAAGGATTTATCCGATCTCCCACCACACCAGATTTGATACAAGGTCATTTAATGGGGGTGTTTTCGTACGAATTGAGTCTTATGCCTGGTCGTCACAAAGAACACTTGATCCCCTTGACATTCTCACATGTGAAAGTTTTCATGAGTGTTACTAGTTTCAAAGTACGTGAAATTTTTTCTTTGTTTTTTTTTTTACGATATCACTCTTGAATTAACTTCAATTCAAATTATATTTTTCTTTTTTCTTTATTGCTAAATTTTGTCAGTCTTAAGATAGTAGAATTTAAATTTCTTTCTTTATTGCTTATTTTGCAAATTCATAGCAACTCAAATTAGAATTCTTTTCATTTTTCTTTCTTTATTAATTTCAAAATTTTACCAGTTTTTAATTAACTAAAATTGAAAATTTTCTTTCTTTCTCTCTTTCTTCAATTTCTTTATTTCTAGATTTTGCAAATCATAGATTAATAAAATTTAAATTTCTTTCTTGCTAAATTTTACTAATTTTCTAGTACCTCCAATTAAAATTCTTTCTTTCTTTCTTTCTTTCTTTCTTTCTTTCTTTCTTTCTTTCTTTCTAAATGTCACCCAGTTTAAAGTAATTAAAATTAAAATTCTTACTTTATAATTTTTTTATTATCTTAAAAATTTTAAGTTTGAAAGTGATTAAAATTCAATTCATTTATTTTATTTAAAAATCTTACCAGTTTTCAAGTAATTAAAAAAAATTCTTTCTTTCTTTCTTTGTTAAAAAATACCACCATTTCACTTTAAACATTAATTTTGAAACATTTTAAAATAATTTGAAACAGATCGGAAAAATATTTACAAAATGTTTGTCAACTGAAATTATTAGATCTAATCTATCTGTTAAATAACACTATTTGGTCAAAAATAGATTAAATTTCTTTCAAATTGAATAACAATAGTAAAAATAGTGTAACAATAATAACAAACCCTTATTGCTTCTGCTGGAGTTGGTCCTTGGCATTTATAATTCTCATGATACAATTGGAGATACTGGGTCTTGAGCCAATGATTTCTCTTGTCTGTCTGGTTTTTTATTTTATTATTTGCCTTGACAAGACATTGTAGGCCTTGATACCAGATCCTCGTCACCATGTCAGGAGCCATAAAATGAATAACTTTGTTCTCTGTAATGTTGTAGCCATAAACGATTGACAGGGAGTATTTCTCTGGAGTGTAATTCTCCAGACCGTAACGCTTGCCGATGGCAGCGAAATCAGAGACGTCAGCACCGAGAAAAACGTCCTTGACAATGTTTATGTCGATAAAACCTTCCTCCAGTGCTTCGAGGGCATCGTCATCCGTATTGTAGCGCATGGAAATCATGTTGGACATGGCCAAATCAAAATCGGCCTTGAGAACGTAGTCCGGTGGAGAGGGACTACCTCTGAGCGCGCTCCACGGGGCTTTCTGCCACGTTAAAGTTCGGTTATCACTCTCTAGTTTCAAGCACACTACCATGGAGCGATTGGTGTCCACCTCGCAGCGGACCACAGTGCAACCATGGTGCATGCATTGAAGATGGTGCAGACTCATCCCGGAAAACTTCGGCGTGATGAGAGTCACCTCGTGCTCATTGCTGACCGGTCGAATTGGCCGGTAGGAATCAAGGTCGAGGTCGTAGTCGCTGACGCTGCCATCCGAGTCCTCGTCCAGGGTAAGGTTGGCACTAGTGTTGGTATTGATGCTCGTGTCCTGCTGTCTTTCACTGGAAGTCGTGGTCGTGGTGGTAGTCGTGATAGTCGTAGCCGTTGTCGCCGTGATTATACTAGACGCAGTTAAAGCAGTGGTGCTCGTGGTAACGCTGGTCGTATCGAGGAGGGTTCCACTTTTACCTGCACTGACAACGCTGAGAGTACTTGGGTAGAAGGTGGTATTTAAGACACCCCCTCCTCCCCCTCCTCCTCCACCACCACCACCTCCCCCAGGCCCAGCACCTGGTCCTGATCCTATCGTTACCGCCAAATGATTGCCGCTGCTATATTCTGTTTCTTCCTCCGCATCTTCGTCCTCCTCTTCTATGGAGACACTCTTCGCCATAGGCACTGTCACCTCACTGGTACTGAATAATAATAATAATAATAATAATAATAATAATAATAGGACAGAAAAAGTACAATTATGAACATCATTGAGCAGGAATAGAGACCCATGATAAACTATGCAAACGCCTAGAGTTGATCATCAGAATAAAAAAAAAGTAGATAGGTTGAGAAAGTAATTATTTTTTTCTTTCTCAGGTTGGCAACTTTGATTGAAAATGCCATTTTGAATGCGTGTGAACATATTCAGATTATATTTGCCTTCCAGAATTTACGTTAAGCTGAGTAATCTTGGATTATCAGAAGTGCGTTTGGTTAAGTGAGTTACAGAGATGGAACCCACGATCAAACTATGTCAAAGAATTCAGCAGAAACAGAACACATTTTTAGGTATTTGTTTTTGGATGGCAGAGAGACGGGGAAAATGAACTCTGTTCTGGTTTACCAGATTTTAAAGGATAACAAAAAGAAATAAAAGAAAGAACTTTAACTGGTATTATTACACAGAGTGGACCTGGGAGTAAAACAACAAAGAGGCATGACTCCACACTCTCCAGAGTTTCAGAATTGGTTTGGTTTCTTTGTTTAACGACATATCAACCTTTGTGGGTTATTTAATGTCAAAGCAATCCTTGTAGAACAGCAGTGATGCTATTTAACTCAAAGGCGTGGAGATAAAGGGGTTCAATACCTTTCCCAAGACAACTTGTCCGAAACAGAATGTAAAAGGGAAACTGAAGATCGTACTCGCTTTCTTTGAGGCTGCTGTCTAACACTTTATCCATTACGGCCAATTTGGATACTTTTAGCCTATTCTTGACTACATTGATTGGGCGATAAAGTTGAGATTCGAAATGTTAAGGAAGCCATAAGATATACATAAAGAAAGCAAAGTGAAATTGAAAAGAATCTGTCACGAAGAATACGAAGAGTTGTCAAGATAACGATGAAAAGAGATCAAGCATTTTAGAACACTTACATATTTAGTGTATTCTCTGGCTCTGCTTTATTCAAGTTGGAAATAGTACTCTGCGCCTTTTGCAGGGCGGCGTGGTGATGGAAAAGGCAAATATCGTTCATGACTATATGAGCTTCCTTCAATTTCTGTAGATTCATAAGGCCTCCGACACCAATCCTTGTCATGAACCGGTCCTCGCCATTGTAGTCAGAGATAAACTGGAAAGAAAAGCAGAAAAATTCTTCATCAATATTTTATTACTATGAAAGATAATTTAGCCGATGAAGTACCATTAAAATAGACCAAGCTGAAAGTGAGAGCGGTTGGTTAGGAAGATTGCGTTGCATCAATCATTCAAGTGGGCTATGTCGACCCAATTCATTAAAAGTTGTGTTTTGAATATGCAATATTTACACGTGTACAAGGTAATCTCGAATATAATTAACACCTATTATTTATGGCTAAAAATATCAGTAATGTATTTTATTCTTGAATATACTAGGACCCAAATAATATCAAAGTAATCTATTTTTGATACTGCTTCAAGTTTTAAAATATAAAACTCCTCGTCGGAAGAAAAATGTATTGTTCGTCTTTCTTTAATTATATCTTTCTTCTTTTAGAAAGAAAAAAAAAGATTATGACTACATAAATTTAAGTATTCTCTTTCCCTATGAATAATAGAATGAAATAGAGAATAAAAGAAGTGGCGATAATCAAGATCAGAAATTTGCAATTTCTAAAATTCATTTTTTCAGGTTTCGTCACGAAATATGCAATTTGTGCAGAGAAAGTAAAGAAAAAAGGTTATTCACTTGTCAGAAAGTAAGGCAAAATTACTATTAGAAGAGAAGTAAGTATCATAATTTCCGGCAAAAAGGGCAAAATAATGTGTGTAAGCATTTTAGCTTGTCTTTCTGTTTACGAAGGTACTTTTTATTCAATCTATGCACCTGCTTTCTGGGAAATAGAATCCTTTTAAATCATAAGAATTAACAAAAAACAAAACAAAAAACAAAAAACTAAAAAATAAACAAAACAAAACAGAAATAAAAAGCAAACTCGAAAAACAAACAAACAAACAAACAAACAAACAAACAAAAAAGATAAATAAAATTAATTGTATCAGCATAAAAAAGTAATATATATATATATATATATATATATATATATATATATATATATATATATATATATATATATATATATATACACAAATGTAATAATTGATATATACTGGAATAAGTATATATGTATATATATATATATATATATGAATAAATACATATATATATAGGAATAAATACACATATATATATATATATATATATATACATATGAATAAATACATATATATATATATATATATGGATAAATACATATATAAATATATATATATGGATAAATACATATATAAATATATATATATGGATAAATACATCTATATATATATATATATATATATATATATATATATATATATATATGAATAAATACATATATATATCATCATCATCATCAACATGTCGCGCCGCCAGCACGGATATCCCTGACCCTCTCTCTCCACTTCTCCCTATCATTCATCACCTCCGGCAGGTCTTCAGGGTTACATCCTGTGTCCTCACATAGTTGCTGTATGTAAGTTCGTGCTGGTCGTCCTGCTTTTGCACATCCATATGTGGGGGTCCAAAGTACATCGCTTATAAGCTAGTCCTTGCTTCTCCAGCAGTGTCCAGCGTGTCTGGCTCGTCTAACTTGTATAGTTTTCGTGATGGGGGGCAAGTGTCCGTATAGTTGGTG